>WOGQ01003522.1:0-11491 GCA_015342025.1 Leptinotarsa tumamoca
TAGGAATGTATATTGATTTGTTTAATATACTGAATGTTAGGTCCTATTGTGTTTTGATTTGTACTTGTTCCTCCATAAGTGATTTTCGACTGTTAAATTTATGGATGTTTAATTTTTCCCAAATGTCCATGCGGTTTCCCTTATTGACTTGTTTTATGAGTTTTATGTTCTCTGGTAGGGGAAACTTATGTTAGTTTTGTATGGCCTGTGTTGCGAGGTTTGATTTATTCCACAATGAACAATGACTGCATGAAGATCATAATAGTGGTCTGGTAGATTGAAGTGTTCATCAATTTCGAACCTCCATAAGAGTTTGGTGCTCCCGTCAGAGGCTGAGTCATGTTTGAAGATCATCAGTGTTGTTATTGGATTGACTGGTACCTCAGCTATACTTGTTTTCTTATTAAAGTCAGTTAGTTTTCAGATGATTTAACAGTAAGCTTTGCTCCAGGTTCAGATGAAAACATCTTACCCCTTGCCTCTCATGTAGACCTATGACTTTGTAGTTACGTGTGGTAGATTCCCAACGGAAAAACAACAAATTAAACAAATAACCCTAGTGATGCACTATTTGGAACCTATGGTGTAGTAATGAATATTACTCGACTTTTTTTCCCAACACCAAACCGTTTTTTCAACACCTCAACACGTGTTTCGATCAGCAAGTGATCATCATCAAGATCAAACATATCTTCCTACCGAGTTACAAAAGTTAATATAATCATAGATCTTCATCCAGTAAACTGTTAAAATATAATTGTAAAACGAAGAGTATTCCACTCATATACACTGATTGGAGTGAAATTCAAATAATGATTTAACAACTTCATGTCCTCAAATTGCAACCCTAGGGCTTCGACTTTACGAATTTTCCATAACCTCTGGCGATCCTGAAATCTCACGCCTTACTTACACATTAATGTTTCAAGAGAGATAATAGCTTTTAACAGCGGAATAAAACAAATCATATATGAAGATGTAGATGTAGGAACTCACCAAAGGAGTTTTTTGAAACGTTTTTCCTGCAACTTGATTTTTGCGATTTCTGATCAATATTCAATTCAGGTTAAATTTCCCCTCAGTTGAAGAAAATTTGATTATCAAATTATGTGGTACAACTCTGTCCCCAAAAATAACTCGAGCATGGTCGTAATCGTTTATTTGTTATTCATGAAAGAAAACAACAGTAATGACAAAACAAATAACTTGCCTTCCAATAACCATTGTTATTCAAGATGATCATCGAAAGTCAACAAATAATAAAAAGGCTTTTAGTGACATTACAATAATTCGTCATTCTCTAATCCAGACATAACTCTTATAAACTTATGAAAATGTTGATTAATAAATATTCGTATGTACGTTTTCTGAATGTTGTTTTCATCATAGGCTTCTTTCTAGGAACAACGACACCCAACGATAAATATATATGCAAGTTTTACGTCATAATTTGGACACTATTACATCTAGGTGGATTTGTCTGTCTCTCTTACGGGAAAACCACTTTAATTTTCGATGGATTTTCATTTTTGGTAAAGTTCGTAGACCACATAGCAGTTTTATTCCTCACTTTGATAACTGTAGCAATGCCACTTTCACTCGTTTTCCTGAAGCCGGAGAAGATGAGACAATTATTGGAAGATATTGATTTCTTCGACAGAAAACAAGGATTTTCATCAAGCGCTAACAAATACCGAATATTCTGGTTACATTTCATATTCATGCATACCTGGATACTAGTTTTGATCATTCTGGACTCCTACGTATGGATCAACTCCGTTGGTATTGATTTTTACAGATATTACTTCATAAGAAATGTTCAGTTCTTCATAATGACTGAGATTTTCCTCATGTACTTTTGGATATCTATAGAACTATCTCTTCGTTTTGAAAGTCTCAATGTTGTCTTGAAAAACTCCTATAAATGTTTCAGCAATAACAAGAAAGCCTCGTATTTCCAACCTGTTCGATTAGTAACCGTATCCGACAAATCTAATGTGGTTGAAAAACTGAAAAATGTCAAGAAATTCCACAACTTTCTCTGCGATATTGTGGCGAATGTGAACGACATATTTGGAGTCAACATTTTGTTCATGATAATTTTTGGAATTGGTATTATAGTTGAGTACACGATTTTATTGATAAATTATACTGTTCTGAATAAAAATGTCGATGGGGCAATTTTTGGACCAGATCTTCAATTGGTGAGCGCCATGTGGATATTTGGAAATTTTGTAAGTGATGTTCAAATTAGCAGTTATTGAGTACCTATGAGATTATTGAACTGTCAAATATCTGCTGAAGAAGTACAAAGAGCAGTTTGATTCATGAGCTATATATTTTTATAGAGAAAAATGACGTTTATTTTTGAGTGAGCTTCCCAACTTTCCTGACACGAGTGTTTGCGTTCTTCAGGAGATTTCTTCTGTGTTCATACCTATGACAATAATAAACGTATTTTTTCATTGTTCACTGCTAATAAATAGTTAATAATTAAAAAAAGGTTGAGAATATAGGATACCTATGTCTAATATGAATCCCATATTACATATGATTTTCCACAAAACAAATAGGTCATGAATTGAACATTGAATATAGTGAACCATATAAACTTTCAGATATTTCATATCGAACAAACGGATATAGAGTTTCAATCTGCTAGATATGCTCCCCAATCGCTCCCCGATTGTTTCTTAGATAGTCGGAATGATAGTTCCATTTAAGATTATTGTCTATTATTATTCCTGAATATTTCCATTCTTCAATAATAACGTGTTATAAGTGGGAAGAGAGTCCCTAGTTCTGCCTTTTTTTTCTCCTCTAAGTTTAGGAGCCTTTGTGGATTGCTACTGCTTCTTTTTTCAATGTGAACTTTTGTGGATTTCCACTTTCTTCTTTACACTTCAGGACCTTTGTGGATTTGAAACTCATTTGTTCGTTCCTTTTCTTGAGATAATGGAACATCTTTGCATCTGGTGAACAGGTTGAATTGCCAGCAAAGTCATGTAAAATCTGCCTTTTTGGCTACTGACTGCGTTTGGTTTACACAGACCCCTCAATTACCACCAAAAATTTACAAAGCGTCAATTAAGAGCACAATTAGGAGCGTTACAACTGCTTAAGCAAGTAGTCTCCCGATTATGGGTGCCATAAAAATTGATGAAAAATTTTTGGAACTGAGTTCATGAAATATTTTGGAATTGTGTTAGACATACATTTTTTTGAGGACGAAGCGCAAACACTACAGAAAAATCCTCAACGCGATCTAAAAGCCGTGCCTGTGAGAAAGTAGCGATTCAGGTTGGATTTGAATGGCTGGAAATTAAAATCATTTTGAAAAACGTTCTCAGGAAGTTTATTCTACATATCGCAGTTCTTAAAATGGAGTTTTTGAACACTGAAGTTTGAAGTGCATTGAGTTGAACCCCAAAACGATGAGCAGCCACAAGCCGTCGCATATTTCTGATACGTACCGCTCTTAGTGGATATTCCAGACCATCAAGGTTGCAGGTGATGTTCGCGTCTACATGCTAAGGGGGGAGAGCTCCATACATGAGAACAATACTCCAAAGAAGGTCTGGTTTGAGCTTCATAAAGCATCAAAAGTTGCTGTGGTGTGTACAGTTTTCTGGTTCAGAACAGTGTTCCAAGCTTTTGTGAAACAGTCTTTGCAATTCCAGCGAAATGATGGTGTCAAGACATATTGTTATCTATTTTGACCCCCAACAAACATATTGAAGCAGGAAGCAGGATTGTCTGTTCAGACATTATTATACCCGGTTCGGAGACATTTATGTTTCTGAAGAAAACCGATGCTTGGTTAGTTTCACCCCAATTCGGAATAACTTCTAGATCCTCATTAAGATATGCAACCTTCTGCTGCAGGTGAAGATGAGCATCCGCAGCCGATATCCTGGAATCCAAATGGAATGACGAAACAACTGTGATGTCGTCAGCAAAGCAATAAAGTGGATTTTCATTGTTTCTCCAATAAGTCGTTATAAAACAAAAAGAGGATTGGAGACAATATGGATCCCTGGGGAACACCACCATTGAGAGTAAATGTATTCAACATCGATGTTCGTCCAGCAAACGCTCATGTCACATACTGTCAAAGCAGAAATATCAAGCGCAACAGCTCTTGCCTCTCCATGTTTCTCGATTGCGTTATTCCAAGCTGATGAGCCTTACACAATAATAATCCGTTCAAGATGTTAAAGCCTTCCAAATATTTAAGGATCTTATGCTTAACGACTTTCTCTATGATTTCTCATATCACTGATAGCAAAGCGGCTGGTCTACAGTTATTTGAAAGAATTTTTTTGCCCGTTTCCGATATAGGCTGAACGCGAGCAATCTTCCAACAAGAAGGAAAAACTCATTCCTTATAAGATAGGTTGAAAAGTCTGCAGAATACTAGTGAGAGTTCATTCACGAATTTTTCAAGTACGATGACGGTAATTTCAAAATTCGTTGTCAAAAATAAT
The DNA here is from genome assembly GCA_015342025.1 of Leptinotarsa tumamoca. Taxonomy (NCBI): domain Eukaryota; kingdom Metazoa; phylum Arthropoda; class Insecta; order Coleoptera; family Chrysomelidae; genus Leptinotarsa; species Leptinotarsa tumamoca. The sequence continues at coordinate 4,488 of WOGQ01003522.1, forward strand.
TTTCGGCATTGTAAAACTTTTCTATGTACCTATCTTTAAACATCAAAAAAAGTCAATCATTTTATGATTTCAAAATTAGACTCTATTAGACTCTATTAGACCATGCTTTCTGGGTCGGTAATACGAAAGAAGGTCTCGAGAAGGTACTAGACATTATCAAAAATGACCATCAAGGCTACTTCAAAGCGATGGTGGAACATACTTTTACTAAAAGACAGCAGGAGCCTCTCAAGGAAGAGAAGCCGTCACAACCAGTGCTCACACCTTCCTGCATCAGAGAACATCAGAACCTGCTTCAGATCCGGAAACACTATCCGTAGCGGCCTCACGAAAACCAGGCCCAACAAACGCGGCCTGCGATTCCAAGAATTGCATTTACCGGATACCCTTTGCGTGCGGAAAATCCTATATCGGTGAAACTGAGAGGCCATTAAATGTTCGCATTGCCGATCACAATTAACACACACAGCGAGGGGAAACCAGCAAATCAGGAATAGCAGAGGATGTTTGGACCCATCAACATAACATCGAGTGGTCCCAAGCTGAGATCATACACAGGGAGGACCATTGGTTTAGGAGGAAATTCAAAGAAGCCGCATACATGTGGTCCAACAATGTATTCAGCCAAGCTACCGTAGAGATACGCAACATATAGAAACCCATAATCAAGCGAAAAATGGCCAACTCCCGACAAACGAGCATCTCCCACTAAACCGGTGAAGCGAAAAAAGGAAAACGGAGATAAGTGAAAGTACTCAAATGAGCCATAAATAGTCATCTTTCGAAGGAATCAGTCCAGTTATCACCCGAAGACGATTGTGGATACTAACAATTCAAACGTCGTGAAGTAACTTGGCTTAAATTCTCTTAACATTTTATTTTTATTTTTTGTTCAATTGTTCTATTTTTACTTGTATTTTATTTCACTATCATTTCATTTCAGGTTTTTTTGCTTGATATAATTGTTATTTTCAGCTACTCATATTCATTTCTTTTTTTTATTAGTTCTTTCTGGGATTTCAAATAATTTTATATAATATCAGACAATGGAAGTCCGAATCAATGAAATTCATAATGTTCAGATTGTTCATGAGAGGCAAACAATTTGAAAATGATTTTGTATGTTCGGCGATTTTCTGCTATCGAAAAATGACGGATGAAAGAATTTGTTCTTGCCACATGGTCGTACGGTCAATAAGGAGTATTATCTTGAAGTTATATGCCACTTGCGAGAAGCAATACGAAGAAAGCGTCCGGTATTGTGGAAAAACAATTCGTAGCTTTTGCACCACGATACTGCATCTGCTTACTCGTCATTGCTTGTTCGTATTTTTTGGCCAGAAACAACACAGTAATCATGCCTCAGCCACCGTTTTCACCAGATTTGTCCCAAGCAACTTTTCCCATTGAGAAGATGAAAACCGAATCGCTGAGAGAGTTCAAGGACAAAACAAAAAGTGCATACTAGAAGTGCTTCGAAGATTGGAAAAAGTGCTGGCACAAGTATATTATATCTGAGGGGGACTAATTTGAAGTAGAAAATATGATATTGATTAATGAAAAAAATGAAAATTCACCTTATTTTTTGAATTGACCTCGTATATTGACCCAAAATGAAATCGGGGTTTAGCTTCATCAGTATTGGTAATAAATTCTGAAATTTCAGGGTTCATTGTTGTATCTTGTCGCCTTAGCAGAGGTTTCAGAAATTCGGAATATTCCTGAAATAATCAAAATGCATACTTGGTCATGGAAATTGGCCGGTGATGAAATCCATAGAAAACTTTCATCGGAAGGAAAATATTTGAAGGTTGTATGCTGCACAATTTTTTGCTTAACTATATCATCATCAGTGCTATTGTCAGAATTTGTCGGAGATGAAAAACATTGGCAAATTGTACCGTTTTTGTGGGATAAATATCTACAAGACCAAAGGCATATCATACTTTTGATTATTTACACAATGGAAGCGGTCATTTTAGGACTATTCATTTCATCACTGGTCTGTTATAGCTTGTATTCTATTGGACATTTGGAACTTCAGTATAAACTGTTGAATGCTATTGTGTGTAGGTTACACACTAGATCGATTTATCATATGAATGATATCAGATACCAGGAACGAGTGGCTGATCTACTTATGTGCTGCGTCAAAATGCATACAGAGATCAAAAAGTGAGTTTGTGAAATACTTATCCGAATTCAATTCAGAATTCCGAAGTGAAAGTTGAGAATCCAAATAATGAATATGTTCAAAAGCTTCGTGCTCATTGTTACGGATAACTCCCTGAAACTATTCAGGAAAATATATGTAGATATACCTACACCTAAATTATGAAATATTCAATAAAATCTCATTGAGTTGTTATTCTTCAATTTATTTTTTTTCCGTAGATTCCAAACGAAGCTGATGAGCAGAGCTAGTACTTTAGTTTTATCGTTCACGGCCTACGGCTTGACTATAATCGTTTTTTCTGCTTATTTCATAATGACGGTGAGATTTTGATTTCCTACTTTGTTTTATTAATCAACCATGAATACGTTTCATTGTCTATTGCTCAATAATGAGATATTAAAATTGTTATAAGTATTCAAGGACATGTCAATGACTACCTGCGAGATATTTTTCCTTCACCAGAACAAAAATGATGTCCCTCGTAGCGTGTTTCGCTAACAGAGTTAGCACCACCAGGAGATGAATCACCTACTTTCTACCGCTATATTGATGTTTTTATATGCATAATGAGGGTCAGTGTCAAGCAACTCCAGAGACGTCCAGTGTTGTTCAATATGCCATAGAGAAAGGCTACAGAATAAGTAAGGCATGCTTGAAATTGTCGAGACAAGTGAATGACAGTAAGTTTCTAGATGCCTTCAAAAGATAAAAAATCGAAAAATGTTAAATGAGACCTGAAAACGGCGATAAAGGTTTCAGTCCTCACAGACCAATGTTCACACTTTTACGTAATCACAAGCAGAACACAGGTGAAGATTAGGTGTCAGTCAGGTAGCTAACAATAGGAACAATTCATTTGAATAAATGGATCGTGTGAAGATCTAGTCCAGGGGTCGGCATAGCCGGCAAGTAGTTTTAGGTGGAGTCCGGATACTGTCCACTCTAAGCTTTTTAGGGTCCATATTAGTATTGGTACGAAAATATTATGAAAACGCAAAAAATCACGAAACAAATGAATGAGTCTGCTTTCTCCCACTCACAAGCCCGTACCACCGTTTTCGATACTCGCTTGCGCTGGTTTCAACAAAACAAAACAGTCGCAAGCGCGCACAAACACACACACACACATACGCAAATAAGTACATACTAAGTTGAATTCTATGTGGCTTAAAATTATTACTTTAATTTATAAAAGTATTGTATACCTTATATACGTATTAATTTATACTTGGTATATAACACATTACAATATTTGGTGGTCCGAGGTTTGACCGTTCGCGGACCGCAAACGGACCGCGGTCCGCCTGTTGCCAACTGTTTAATCTAGTCTATCGAGGAAGTTTCCTTGAATCTTCGAAAGTCTGGTTATTTTCTTCATCAAATTTGATAACAGTACGAATTTTGTCAATGTACGAGTATATAGTGAACATTGAAACATATTATGTCAATATGTTATACACCATTGAAGCGTGTAGCCAAAACTGTTAATGTGGAAATTATTTTTTGTAGGATATGAGTCCCAGAAGTAACTTCAGAATGTATTCCTTGATAGTGACGGCTTGTCTTATACTCTGGGCCTTTTGTGAATATTGCCAAAGAGTGACAAACGAGGTGAGTTTCAATTGAACTTATTTTGGAACCCGAATAACCCTAGCTTAAAAACGATGATAGAAGTTTAATCATTCTTGAAACGAAATAAAAAAGGTATAGGTAGATCTAGAAATACATTGGAAATGTACACCAAAATAGGCGAACTCATTATGGAGAACTCCTTTTTTGAAACAAAAAGAACAAACTCAGGTTTCAGGTTCAAGTCAACCTCAAAGGTTGTTGCAAAGTCTCATTACTTTTTTTATTGAAAACATAATTATATTCTTTCGAAGGTCCTGGTTACTGAATACTTTATACAACATCAATTCTTTCGAAACTTCAATAATGCCACCTTAGATAAATGCCTCAAAGAAGATCTTGAAGCGACCATGGAAGTAATGATAGAGAGGAAAACAATAGTCACTGATTAATGCACCTAAACAGATTGAAAGTCATTGGTTGTTGAGGAAAATTCTGAAAAATTTATACTTCAAGCTGCGGTTTAACTAAACAGTCTACTCTCGAATACTACCAACGTTATTTCCATAAAGATTTGTGATAAATTGTTTGGAACCTTTGGTGTAGTAATTAATATTACTGGAGTTTTATCCCAACACCGAACCGTTATTTCAACACCTCGACAAGTGTTTCAATTTACAAGTGAAGATGATCACGAGGTGTTGAAAATAACGGTTTGGTGTTCCTGTTAAACTCTTTCTTTCGAATATGATCTTTTGGTGATTGTAACACGTATCAAGGTGTTAAAAATTACGATTTGGTGTTGTTGTTGAACCCTCCCATTTGAAGATAATCACTTGTTGATTGAAACACGAGTCAAGGTGTTAAAAACAACGGTTTGTTGTTGTTGTTGAACTCTTCCTCTTGAAAATGATCACTTGGTGATTGAAACACGTGTCGAAGTGTTAAAAATAAAGGATTGGTGTTAGGATTGAAATCTAGTAATATTTATAAATAAATAAGTCGACCTGGTTTTTGAAAATGAACTCAAGTACTTTCAAAAGAAGAGATTGTTTGCTTATCCACAAATGAAGTAGTTCGGAAAGATTTTCCCGTTTTGATTCTTTCCACATGTAAGAAAATATATTTGTTATAACTGCAGTATTGAAAATGTAGGTAACAGAAATGCTGGGATAATTTTTGACACAGTTACTCTTTGAGGCATCGACATACTTTTGTTCTTGCTACTCGTATCATATGGGAGGGGGGCTTTGAAAAGTTTTCGACCTAAAAAAGATACAAGACATTTTTTAAATTTTTTTTTATTTTTCAACATAGTCTGCTTTTAACTCCACACACTTCTACCAGCGAAGCTCTCATCTCTGTAACCTGGAATGGTTCACAAAGGTGATCGCCTCTTCATCTGACGGAAATATCTGTCCTCCGAGCGCAGCTTTAAGATGAGGGAACAAAAAGAAGTCGCTTAGGGCTAGATCTAGTGAATGAGGCGGATGGTCAAGAAGTTCAAACTGTAATTCATGAATTTTCGTCATGACAGCCACTGGGGCTGTGTGTTGTCTTGGTGCAACAGGATTTTCTTTTCCTGCATATGTGGCCATTTTTTCGCAAGTTCCGCCTCCAGCTTGTCAATTAATGACGCGTAGTATACTCCTGCAAATGTTTTTCCCTTTTGAAGATAATCGATTGAAATAACTTCATGACTATCCCAAAAAACAGTCGCCATCACTTTCCCAGCGAAAAAACATAGTTTTTGCCTTTTTTGCAGCCAGTTTTCCCTTTGTAGTCCACTATTTGGACTGTATTTTTGTTTTGGGCGTATAATAGTGCGCCAAACAGAGAATTATTCCTCCTGAACTGCACCAACAGAGTATTGAAAATGTTCGTTCGAAAACATACACAAAATGTATAATAGTGACAAGTCAAACTGACAAATAGAAAAAAACAATAGTTGAAGTTCATACACACTAATCACATTTGAAAAAGATATTTATTAAATTGTGAATTATGTAACAGGCAGTTTCTTTTGATATGTTCATAGCCTCTGCTATCTCTCCCACTTCAATTCGGTCTTTGTCTAGCACTATTTGGTTAACTTTGGCGAAGTTTTCGTCGGTAGTTTTCAGACGTCCGAACATTCATCGTCTCTCAAGCTCTTACGACCACGTTTACATTCAGCTGCCAAAATTTCACTGAGGAGAATTATGGTGCAGAGTCCCCGTACACATAAACCAACTCATCTTTGAGTTACGTAGGCGTATTGCCTTTCAAAAACAAATATTTAAAGACAGTTCGATAGTCAATTCTGCCCATTTTCAGAAAACATCACACACATCAGCTCACTCAAACGACTGTTGCATAACAACCTCGCTCCCAAAATGGCTGAAACTTTTGTAAATAACTTTCAACATATGAATAATGAAATTCACTAGCTTTTATTTACGTCTACTGCTATGTTCATATTGGGGTCGGAAACTTTACATACCAACCTCGTAGAACTAAAACCGAAACGTGACCTAAATGAAATATATGCTTATATTTTTCGAAACATGATTGGCGAATATACATTTAATTTTAATTTATTCTCTAATTCAATCTCAACCACCACCTGAGAATATATTAGAACATATATACTCTCTCTAGACTTTGTTTTTTCACTTAATTTCATGACTCTTCAATTTCAGTCGGAGAAGGTTTTTCTCAACGCCTACAGATGTCCTTGGGAGCAATTCAACAACACCAACAGGCGGATGCTTTTGATGTTCCTTTCAAACTCTATCAGTCCAGTTACAATTTCTTGCCATGGCGTCCTGGATGCGAATTATCCACTGGCAGTCAAGGTAAATAAATATAAAGTTCAACTGTGTGAAAGCTATTTTCCGTGTTTTGTTTGTCATGGTCTGCAGGTTTTAATGACTGACGTTTCGTCTACTACGGCGGTAATCATTATCAAAGCAATGATAACACAAACTTCACGGCCAAAATCATGAGCCGTGAATAGTGGAAGACCATTAGCCATCCCGAAAATATATTTGGAAAAATTACCTGGTATACAGATGGATCGAATACCAAACATGGAACGGGAGCTGGAATATACGGAGCGGATAGAAATCGAAACTACTGCTATCCGCTAGGACTATACACATCCGTCTTTCAGGCGGAAGTGTATAGCGAATCAATATTTTTACAGACAGCAAGAGCGCACTAGGGACTCTGACAAACCCGAAGGTGACATCAAAACTGATCTGGGAATGCCATGAAG
>WOGQ01003523.1:0-11488 GCA_015342025.1 Leptinotarsa tumamoca
AATATTCATACTATTTGTAGCGATATTCTAATATTCGGAATAAATGCTATTCGGAAAAATGAGTGTAATCTAAGTTGACGAAATTTTACCAGCATCAAAATATTGTAGGAAATATAAATAATTGTAACATTTTCTGAGAGTTACGAAAATTTTGTAGCCTATTTTGCTCAACATTTAGTCAACAGCTGGTATAAATTTGATGTGAAAACAAATATGAAAAATCTACTGAAATAAAAGTTTCTTCAGAGTCGATATAATTCTTTCAAAAAGAAAAAAGAAACCTCTAGTAGATCACGCATTTTTGAGTTAGCAAATTAATTTTTTGATGTCAAACAGTTGATGACCTTTAAATTATTGAATCATAAATGATTCAGAATTTGAGAGGCATGCCATTTCAAGTTCATTAAAAATATTGAAACTTAATGATTTCTGGGTATTATCTAAAAAATTAGAAATTATTACAACATCTGTAAAATGGTACAAAGAGATCGAAACTGCTGTTCTTTCTTGATAATAAACATATTACACATCATATTTTGATTATCAAGAATTTTCTACCGTTTATTAACGTTTATAATTCATTATCCCTTTACAAACTTGCGAATACGAAGCGATTGTTAATTTTGATGAGGCTTATCTCAATTATCATGAGGCTGTACGAACGTTTTCCAGATGGAAAAATTATATGAGAACGGCAGTGTTCAAAATAAAACACGTTTTGGGCGATCAACTACACGGGAAGATAAACAAGTGGACATTATTAGCGAGTTTGTGGAGGATTCGCAGATGAGTGTATTGAGAGTACTAAAAAAAAAAATTCATCACTACAAAATAAAAACGGTGCACTGACGGACGATGATCCAGACCGCCATCTAGAATATTGTGAAATTGTCTCTAACAATATCTAACAATAATTGCAAAATCCCAGCTATTTGAAACACATGTATTTCAGTGATAGGCTACTTTTTTTTAAACAACGGTCACGTGCATAGACAAAATGTGAGGTACTGGTCCGATGAAAATCCTCGACTTTTTCGCGAAATTCATACCCAGTTTTCCCAAAAAGTTAATGTGTGGGTAGGAATACTGGGTGACCAAATTATAGGTTCGTTTTCCATTGAGCAAAATCTCACTGGTGCCCTCTATTTGGAAATTCAGGAAACAGTGATAGATCCACTGATAGTGGCAATTGTTGAAAATAATGGACATTATTCCGAAACAAGATGCAGCTCCTCCTCATTTTGCAGTTACTGGAAGGACTTATTTGAATACTGTTTATGCAGTATGCAGTTGGAATGGCCTCCAAGATCACCAGATCTAGCTCCTTCAGATTTCTTTGTATAGGGTTACCTAAAATCCAAAGTCTTCGAGACTAGTAGTCACTCTTTTCAGGAGTTGCGTGCGCGGATTTCGGAAGTGCGGGGATAAATAAAAAATCGACGAGTCTCTGCGATGGACAAGAGTCCAGTAACGCGTTAGATGAGGGGTAACACTTTTGATGCGCACTGTATGTATATAATCCGTTTCAATTCAATAGCGAATGTTTCAATGATAAGAGTTGTTTCACATGGATTTTTTTCTTCTAATTTGTATCTGAATGAAAATATCCACTTTTCAAGAAATGAAAACATCATTCTTTGGAAGGTGAAAACATTCAAAACATGTTTTCGACAAAATATTTTCTCTGTGTCTATTGTTATATCAGTTTCATAAGAATAAGATTCTCTTCTATTTCAGAACTGGTTGTTTTTTTTTTGAGGCGAATAAACTTCCTAAATATCTCGTTCAGAGAATTACCTTGACATTTTTCAAGCGCTTGCCACGAAAATATTTAATTACATACTCTTTTCAGAAATAATCCGGCCCAAAATAAAATATAATTAGACCCAAATAAGGGCCGAAGAAGAAATAAAGAAGCCACGCCACCGCCACTTGAATCGAGAAAGAATTTTAATGTCTCGATGTCCGTAAGACAACAATTTCAGTTTCATCTGTTCCGTGCTCTTTGCTTTATCCAATTATTTGAAACAGCTCCTTTGTGGCATTACTTCAATTAAGATTATTTCTGCTTCTGCAGATGCGAATAATGCCTTTCTTCGATATAAAAAACATCTGCTGATGAAATGTCATTGAGCAAGGAAAATGCGGTTGGTCAAGCGAGAAACGAAGAAAATTGATTGAATCTCCAATTACGTTCGAAGATTCAAAAGGCCGAGGGAATTGAGATTTTAATGACAAAATTTTCGATAGGCATTACGTATTGTTACTGTCTAAGAGTAATTATCTTTGAAGAACCCATGCTTTCATTTCGAAGAAGTGTAGGTATGTGTAAGGAATGAAAAATTAATATGATATAAATAAAAAAACGCATTTCAAACTTCAAAACTCTTTTGAAACATGGTCTCAAGTTTAAAACAAAACCCCACCTCCTCAAATTCATTACACAACTAAAATGGGGAAGTGAAAAGGTGTTGCATAATTTTGGGTAAATGTACGAAGGCGATGAAGATCATTTTAATTTCGACAGTAACAAAGGTATTTGAGAATATGACTCGAATTTACTCCAATGCCGGCGTTAACTATTTAGACCAGTGCCGAAGCCTTCGAAAAAGGTGAAAAGTGAAAGAAAACAGTAGTAGGATAAAAACTATCGGAAGAAGAAAGGAATATGACCAAAATGAAAGGAAAAATTATTTACGGGCGATCTGAGGTCGGAAAGCGGAAGGGGGTGAAATTTTAAAGTCAAAATCGCAAGTTATTGCGATTTTTTCTTATGGAAAAAAGTTAGGGAATAAAGTTGTAGGTCTATAATTTTTGTTTCATCACTTTCTTCACAGAACTTATGCCAAAAATTCAAATATTTTTTATATTCTACATATTTGACACCTTTTTATGTCACAATCACACTTAAATTATTTTGTTCTGAAATATTTTTTCTCCCCTTATTTTGATATAATATCGAAAAAGTACACTGATTTTCAAATTTTCAATACTATTGCAAATTTTCTCAGAAAATGGAAACACAAAAAACTCCAATTCAAAAATTGTTTTCTTCATCATTATGTAAAATTCACAGCTATTTATTAAAATTGAAATGCTTGTTCACATGCTTGTTCATGTATTATGAAATTTTCTATGAAATAAATTCAATTAGAATTAAATATATCACCTTTTTTACTGAAAAAAATATGCAACAATCCCATTTTATGCAATCTCTCTGTTTCATGAATCTGAATTTTTTTTATCAATGTTACATAAGATATAACATTTTTGAAGTTATAAAAGTGAACACTCTACATACCTAATAAATTTTTTTTTTTAATTTTTCGTTTGCATTTTCTGAGAAGATATCCAATAGTAATGTAAATATTTTTTCCACCATTATAAAGTAGAGATTTCAAAAAACAAGAAGCATATCGATTAAAAAACAGATATTTGGACGTTAAACCGTTTTTTACCCTTAAAAACTCAATCCCTTCTACTTCCAGACCTCAGATCACCCGTTTTTTTTCAACTTTTGTCATATTCTCTTCCCTTCTCAATGTGTTTCATTCTACTATAATTTTTTTTGTATTCTAAAAACACTTTATTGTGTGATTTTCACTAGATCGTTTAACAAAAACGCAACACATGTTCGCCATACAATGGCTTCCTCGGGCATGTCTTAATAACTAATTCTGCACATTAAATGCTATATATACCTTATTCTACAATTTGAGGTACTTGAATTTCAAGTACCTGGATTTCAAGTACCTGTTTTTTTACCCATCTAGTGAAAATCAAACAATAAAGTGTTTTTAGAATACGTTAGATACACAAATGTTTCATCACGGTTGTGTTGAAAGTCTTCAAAACAAAATATTTTCTTTAAATTATGTTGAACTGACTGAAGATATAACCTGAAAAAAATACGTTGAAAGCTTTGATGTATTTCAAATGCACAATGTCACTGTCTGGTCACTTTTTTTCAAGTTTTTCTCAAATTGACTAATATTATCAGTGTTATTACAGAGAGATTTTACTGAACATATACAAATTTCTACAGAGAAAATGTTCAAAGCTACGTTGCAGGAACTAATTTTTTGTGGTTATCTGGGAAAATTGAAAAATCATTCTCAAAATTAGACAATTTACTCTATCTACTTCAATCAAATAATGAAATGGTATTTATCAAAGAATGATGTTTGGAAGAGATGTTCGGCAAATATGCATATGCATAGATGAACTAAAGATTCGAACTGATATTTCTGAAAAGTTGGTAAAATTTGGAATATCAATTGAAAAGTTCAATCTGAAATAAACTCCATATCAATTACCAAATAACTATGTTACCATAATAATAAGTCCTATGGCTTTACTGAAAGAACACACATAATTGATAATTTGCTATTGTAAAAACTGAAAATATTATCAATGTTAACTAGTAAGTGTCACATGTTCACGAGTTTGGGGTACAAATCATATAAAATAAATATAATTTAAATTGGGCTCAAGTATTTTCCAACTTTTTCGAAGGTTGAATTGACATGAATCTACAAAGTGGAAAGCGATTTTCATTGCAATAAATGGTACAGGAAACGTGTCTAACTATTTTGTACCTATAAACGTACGAAGTAATTTTTTCTCTTAGATGGTGTGTACAGTAAACATTAATTTAGAAATGAAATAATGTAGGAATGCCACTGGTGTATCCGTATTCAGAATTTGAACCTGTTTTATTAGAATATAACCGAATAACATTCTGATAGGTTGTTAAAGAAATGCAGAAGTTTCTTCAATTTAGAGAAAGTAAATAATTACTAGAGTGATTATGAAAAATAAATAATAATCATAGGAAGAATTTAAAATGGCGAATATTCCTTTTCACGCTTTCTATCTCTTGTTATGATAATTGTGTCTGCCACACAATGATTGTTGAATGGTCACATTTCTGAATTGTAACATATTTTATTGTTTTCGATAAACGATATGGTTGTTGAGGATCTGGCACTAATTCCAAAAAAAATGTTTGCACAGCTCATCTGTATCGAAGACAATATAGAAAACCTAATCTTGATTTTTTCCACAACTGCACGAAAAATTTTTCAAAACAAATAAATGACCAGTATCCAAATTTATAATTGCTAATGAAATGTTAATACGTCATTGAAACTCCGGAAAATCACTTATGGGTTATGGTGAATAAGCCCTTGAGATAAATGTCCTTGCTAATTACTATCTGGGCTGGAAAGTCTAGCACCTAATACATAGAAGGCACTAGTCTTATTATATTTACCGCTGTTTCAGTTAGTACTAACCTCCAAAGGAATGCTCTTGAAATTTCATGATATTCTAGTCATGAGTTTGTGAGTTATTGTGCTAAGAGTAACACTGCCTTTGTTATTTTCAAAACAATTTCGTAATTTAATGTTTCACTGCTTCTTGATGGAAAAAAATACCGTTCAAGGGGAGCAATGGCCTTGAGAAGGGTTAAAAGGACTGCGCTCCATCAGAAACAAAAATTTAACATTGGTTTGCTGACTTCAAACGTGATTGTAGAGAAACCGATGATGCAGAACGCAGTGGACGTCCAAATCATGAAAAAATCCACAAAATTGTTTTGAATAATCGAAAAGTAAAGTTGCTTGAGTTAGTTGACATTGTAAAGATATGAAAAGAATGTGTTGGCTTTATATTGCATGAGCAGTCGACTATGAGAAAGCAATGGTCAAACGGGGTGCTGCTCGAGCTAACTGTTGACCAAAAACAAAAACTTATTGATGATTGTGAGCAGTGTTTGGCTATGTTTAAATACACCAAACCGGAATTTTTGTATCGATATGTGACAATAGATGAAACATGGATCTATTACGATCGACATCTGAGTGGAGAGCAACTGGTGAATCTCGTCCAAAGTGCCCGAGAGGACAACAATCGGCTGGAAAGATTATGGAATTGTATTTTGGGATGGATTTTCGTGGTGAATATATGATGAATATAAATCCAATTTTGAACAAAAATGAACGCGTTTTCTTTCTTAGGCCCGGGACTTTTTAGCCCATTATGTGAACAAACATCTGAGAATGTTATTCAGTTTGATACTGTGAGAGAAATTTTAGATAAGAAAAATCCTATGCTCATCTATAACTCTTTAGAGAGATCAATATTCATGACAAAATCGTTTAGGCTTTCGCGGCCGAGATTTTCATCAGTGTCACCATTTTTATCCAGGTTGAAGGCCGCCGATTTTTATGATTTCTCCCTGACGATTCGTTAGCGCGAGTGTCTAGCTTCAGAGGTTCATAAATCTTGAGTTTTTTTTTGAAAACATTGGAGACACTCAAGATGTAGGCACCTCTGAAGAAGTTAGCCACTCGCACCAGTGAAACTCCGGGAAGAAATTACAAAAATCGACGGCCTTCCAACCCGAATGAAAATAGTGACACTGCATGGGGTGGAATGTTCAATATTTCTTTAAATCGATTACAAATAACTGAAAAATACATATTAAATATTTTTTCTGGACGGCTCTGTGAGGATTTCAACTTTCAAATGTTCCTTACCTACATACCATTGCTCAACATTTCAGTCAGAGTGCCTCTATTCAAAAAACTCACACTCGAAGGTTTGTATTATTATCACCCACAGCTATAAAATGTTCTTCCTGCAGACATGTAGGAGATAAAAATACCAACTGAATGCGAAACTAATTTTGAGACTATTGATGTAATGAAATAGTCCATTTTATGTTGTCGGAAAAATTGAAATTCAAATTATTTTGGATCTTTAGATTTGAGAATCAATGAACTGTTGGGTAAAATGAATCATGAGATGGAATAAGGTAAGTAGAAATTATGAAAAACTTCTTTAGTTTTTCATGAATCAGCATCACCTCAGATCTATACAAAAATTCCCAAAAACTTTTCAGACATGTATTGGAAAAAAACGTCACTCACTTGAAAGATAATAAATATAGTTTAAAAAAACTATAAAACAGGCTTTTAAAAAACATTGAACCAAGAAGTTCAATTTTTTTTAAATGAGCTTAAAACAATAACGAACGAAAAATACTAGTATTATTGTGAAAAGAGCGACGGGCGCCTGATATACAAAAATATGGCACAAAGCGCTCACGCTTTTTCCATAATAATACTAGTATTTTTCGTTTGTTATTGTTTTAAGTTTACTTAAAAAAATGTTTAACTAACATTTCGATTATCTTTAAAAGCGTGTTTTTTAGTTTTTTCAAACTATATTTACCTATTTTTCACTTTTTAGTCCGATTTATTGTCAAAAATATTTTTTTTAAGTTCTAGTGACTAGTATTTCAAATCTTTAATATACAGACACATTCATGAAATTATCTACTCTGTAGCAGGACTTTGTGTACGAATACATTATTATCTTCTGTCGTTTTTAAATTTTCAACATTTCATAATCTGAAAAAATAAACCTATTCAGAAATTTTGTCTATGAATTAAGCAAAATCTATAATACTAACAATGGCGATATTCTTATTGGGGTCCTTGATGGATTATCCCTCTCTACTCTCGAATCTCAAGATCATTCATATTCAGATTTTGAACCAGTTTTATCAGAAAATCACTGAAAAATAATTTCAATGGTTAAGCGACTGCTTAGGGCACATGATTCTTGGACCCAATGATCAATCAACCCACGGTGTAGGGTGGGTTAATTAATCATATATCGGAGCTTCGGTCCTGACGACTCAACCTTTGACAGAAAAAAATAATAGTAATAATAAAAGGTCTCTATTTTCCATAGAATATAGTTATGAAACATGATGAACAACGAAATTTATATCACACATATTTTTCAGTTGTCAAATGTATTTTCAAAGAGTTGGGATATTTTTCAAAGTTGAATAATATATTTCTAATTTGCCAAACATTTGTAATATTAAGGAGAAGATGAGTTTAGGTGATGTATGAATTTATTCAACTTTTCTATTCAATTCATTTCAGATGGATGAAGAGCTTGGAATTCATAGACATTGAAAACATTTCCGCTTTGTAGTACCACAATCCGTAATCTATATTGAAACTTGGTTTGAGAATAGTACGGAACAAAGTACCTTGGCTCACATTATTTGATAAACCACGAGTAAATGCGTTTGGCAAACACCGCAGGCACGCCAATGTGTCCGTCGTCCATAGTTTACTTAATTCACACCAAAAATAGTCAACTGAACTTCAAACAACGTTATGGACGAGAGAAAATGCTGTATTCGGAAACAATTTTTCAATTTCAATAGGTTTTAAATGCTAATTCACATGTAATGAACCTCTCAACACATAAATCAGCTTAAGTAGAAATCTAAATATGCTAAAATTCAACTTAGCACAACATAAATACTTCAAAGTGGGTCACTTTACGATTCTATTATTTGATGGTGATGTTAACTGCCTTCACATGACAATACACTTGAGAATAATTTAATTTAATAATGCAATACATAGACATTGACATTTCAAATTAGTCTCATGAGTTTTTCCCTCAAACTGTGTTCAATAAACAATTCTTTCATACAATTGTTGCCGCAATGACAAAGTTAAAAGGTTGAGAGTTTTCTAGAAAAGTCTAATACCTGTAACCTGGACAAATATTCTTTGAACCAAATGATGAGATAAAAATTCAGGTAATATGTGTGAGTATGTGATGTATGAAAACTATTATTTCATTTTATTTACCGATGAGGAAATATTGAGGCAACACGTATGAGGCAGCTGTTATATAGCGAAAAAGGTGTAGTTGCTTTGTAAACTGTTAATTGAACATTTCACAGTACTACAACAATAGTACCTATATTTGGAATAAGGTTGATATCACTGGGGGTTTGACTGTTAAACGTATGTTTAACGTGGAGAAAAGGAAACAGACATCATTGTAAATGATTATTTTGGACCAGAGGTTACCAAACATATTTTTTATCATAGACCGCATTGAAAATGTTGCTGGTTCCGGTGGAACCCTTGCAGCTACATTTCTTTGGGAGGTCCCAAAACTCGACAAAAAATGTGAAGATTAGATCTGAAAGATTTCGAATTAAAAGTGGGAATTGATTGGTTAATAATTGTTCTATGAGTGGTTGTCAAAAAAGTGAAGTTGGTCAATACAAAAAGTTATTCCATTCAACTTTATTTTTTTGGCATCTACTCACAGCACTAGAAACCAATCAATTCTCACTTATTTCATTTAGAAAACTCCCCATTCGGTGTGGTAAAACTAAAATATCAATAATCATATTGGTGAACAATCAAACAAGTTTATGCATGATTGCAAACACACACAGAAGTTGTATGTCGTTCCCTTTGCACGTCTGAACAACATGTAATAGTCGCTGAGCTTCTTAAAATATTATCTGCCGCATTGATAGATGAAGTCGGGCTCCCATTCCAGTTCTTCATTATCGAATCCGGAAAAATTTTCGTGGACCACCGCTCACGAATTGTGAACCACTTTGGCAATCACTGTGTTTGACGATTATACAAGTTATATGTAAAAATAAATGAGTTTTACCGACGAAATTATTCTGGACTAAGTTCTTGGAAAAATATTTCTCTAATATTCGAAGGAGTCGGATATTTTTCAAATGAAAGTTTCTGAAAGATAAGTGTATTGCTTACTCCACTATTTCTGAAGATTTTACAACAGTTTTCTACTGAGAGTATGTAGTTATTTGAAAGAGACGACGCCAGTCTATTTCTACGAATTGGAACAAAACCTTCAATTGCCTGTCATATTTCGACCTTCGAAATTCACAATATAAGGAGTGAAAAAAATAATGAGCAATTTCCATCAGTCATTTTTGCTCATAGAAAAAAATTGCAAAATCTTTTCAGTATTATTAACTATCATTTTAGACTATTCCACCACATAAAAGTGCTTTTTCACTCCTTATATGAGTATCTGTAATGATTACACTCGTATTTCAATGAGATCTGGTAAAAATGCAAGGTTTATGTGTTTTGTCGTAACAGTTATTGTGTGAGATAAAATTTATGTACTTCGTTCCCAACTAGATTGAGTAACATCTAAAAGTTACCTCACATTGTTTTTATTAGAGGCGATACTTGATGCGATGACATATTGATTATTCTGTTATTAAAAGGGTATCGAGATATAATGATTTTGATTTAGGTCATCCGAGTGGACGTGTTACAATTAGAAGGGAATGACTAAAATTGAATTACTCCCCATTACTGAATACTTTTGAATGTTTCTTTGGGTCAAATTTAATAATTGAAGTTTGACCCCCTTCCTGTTGACAGATTGATCCAATATTTGGTACAATTGTTAAGTTTTGATGACAATATGATTTAATGAATTCGGTATCATTGTAAATCCAAGATGGAGGATTACATATTACCTTGTAATACTGAGTAACTAAATGAACTAAACAGAATGGAAAGAATTGAATAACAAATTTAGAAACTGAAAACTTGAAAATAAAATAGGTAAAAAAATTGAATGGAACAGGTTATATTTTCAGAAGTGATTGATTTTTTTGGAAAGAAAGTTTTTGGCTCTCTATTACTCCATCTTGATAAATAAATGTAGGAATCTTCCAGAGAAAGGAAAGAAGCAATAAGTTTCAAAAATTGACTCTATACAAAGATGTGTATATCATGCAAATAAGTGAACTTCATTAGGTCGGACTTCCATTGTCTGATATTATATAAAATGATTTGAAATCTCTGAAAGAACTAATAAAAAAAGAAGAATTAAAAATGAATAGCTGAAAGTAACAATTATATTATATATAAATATAATATAAAAAAAACCTGAAATGAAATAATAGTGGAATAAAATACAACAAAATAGAACAATTGAACAAAAAATAAATATAAAAATAACCTGTTAAGAGATTCCAAACCAAGTTACTTAACGACGTTTCGATTGTTAATATTCACAATCGTCTCCGGGTGATGTCATAGTTTGTTTTCCTCGAAACCAAACTTGAGATGTAGATTCTTATACATATACTTACATTGAAACATACTCTCAGTGTTTCAATATTGAAATGCTTCCGAATCTTATTCACCGGTATCTCTTTTTCGCATTGTTTACCATCGCTATTGTGTAGTGATACTGCGTTGTTATAACACTCGTTATTACTATTAGTACTTGTTCAAAGACGCCACACTTTAAACAGATAAAAAATTTTTCAAGTAATTATAACTGCACTTATATCGAATTCCAACACTCAAATCGCTGAACTGAACACCACGGCGATAACCATCCCCGCATTACCCGTTTATTATTCGTCACCGTAACAAGACTTCAAATTTAATTATATGACTCTTCAGCCTATCATAAAACTCGGTTAGTAAAAATTTTCCAATACGAACTGCCAATTCTACAGTCCTCGTGGACTAGTTCGCAGCCGATTCATGGCCTTTGAGAGTGCCGCCAACTTTAAGTGTGCACAATATCGTTTACTTCAAATTGTAAAATTATATTGAATATGTATAGTTTAGTTAGTAAA
>WOGQ01003524.1:0-11487 GCA_015342025.1 Leptinotarsa tumamoca
TTTAAGTGGTTGCGTTTTCCACCCCTTACAACCATGGAGTAAACCAAATAAATTACAGGTTAAGTGTATTTTTTGTAGTACAAAACGTCACGTTAATTTCAATATTGTAACTTTTTCAGTGCTTGTGAAAAAAATTGTTATACAAATTTTATGTACGCTCTTCAAGAGGCTGTATCTTAACAAGGGATGCTCTAATGAAGTTTCTTTATATGAAAGATCCTATCTTTTCTTTGATGAGGAATGTTGTACACTTATTCAGTTACACCTTGTATAACACTGAGTATAACATTCTGAGAAACGTGATCGAAGGAACTTGATAGACCTCTCACCCTCCAAGTTTGATAACCAAGTTTCATTATCGTTGAGTGATTCTAAATTTATATAATAGCAGAAGCTATACTCCTGTCTCTTCGAATGGGGTCGTTGGTAGGTTTCCTACTGATTCTGGAGTATTCAACTATTGTTAAGTAAGAAGAAAATATGGTACAACTGAATTTGAGGTATTCACAGTCAGTCTATATCAACGTAGCAATAACAAACAATGTAAATTTGACATTAATTTTATTGTTGTATCATCCAGATCTGAGTTCTATCCATTCTCTCACTTGTGTTCCATTTGACTTGTTCATCTCTCTAATATACTGCAGCCTCATAGGCTAACTGAGTTTTGCTCATATCTTTTTTGTGACATCCATTCAAACAATCTTGTGCCCTGTACTCTTGCTGGATGTACAAGTATGTCATATTCTTCTAGACATAGTTGGAGTCTATAATCCAGTCCAATGCATCACATTCGCATTCACATTATTTTCCTTCGATGCATTGGCTGCAGTTAAGAACTCCGTTGTACAGTCCTATTCTGTTCAGCTGTCCTCTCAATGGACAGTGCCCAGTCTGGATTCACGCATACGTCAACGGAAAGCAGGCTCCTTCTCTATCGTCGTACAGACGCTCAGTGTTTAGTGTGCGATAGATATATACAGTTTCATAAAAATCTAACCAGCAAGCATGTGATATTTTTTCATCATATGAAACATGGCTTGAAAATGATGATATTGATTTTGTGTCTATGAATATTTTTTCATCTAGAGCATTATAAACAATCGTTTATACCCGTGAATAGCATACTCGGTCCACCTGAACTTTCTGAAACCGTACTAATATGCTGACATTATTCAGTCTGATTATTAATAATCCTTTAAAAATTTTCAAAACACTGAAAAGTAGTGAAATTGGTCAATAATGACTGATTTATAATTTGCCATGGTTACCATGGCAACTTCAACGCACACTAAACACTGATCGTCTGTACGACGAGAGAGAAGGAGCCTACCTTCCGCTGACGTATGCGTGAGAGAAAGGGAAGCCAGACAAACAGGCGCCGTTACGCATTAGGAAACGAAGCTGTTTGTTTCTATGACTCAAAACAACTTCCATATTCAAATTAAAATAACGATGTTCCCCTGACATGGGATGAGGTTTTTTTTCATTGAGTTGTAATTTAAAAAAATACGCTGAATGAACTGACCCATTACTTGATAAATAGTATCATTTAAGTCGTAAATCTTGATCTCTATCCCCAAACTCTTCAAATCCAAACAAATCCACATAATGCAGAAAAAGAATCATTTGGGATAGACTTTGATACAATAATCATATCTGAGGCGTCTTGGTAGCTATTCGAAACCGTTTTGTTATTGAGAGATGTGTTGTTGTTCATCAGATGAATTCTGATAAATTTCAATGAAGAATTGAGTCCTCAATATCACATTGTAAATGTTGCCCCATGAGAGATTTTCTAAAATTGAAATGGGATGAGAACTACTCATGTCATTCGTAATATTTTCCATAAATTACAATGAAATTTTTCATAATAAATTTCCAATAAATCTATCACTATCTTTTCGGGAAAAACTCTATTGTTTGATATTGAATAGTTTCAATAAATAACGTAGGTGACATATATAGATGAACCTATTCCACTATAACTATAACGGGAACAGAGGAAAAATAAATGTAGTTCTTAATTGACTAACTGAAAGGTTTTTGATCGATATAGTGATAACAGGGATGAATTAGCAGGCACGCAATATGAATATTTATAACTATTCCATATTTTTATCCATGATGAAATTATAATGCCATTATGCTTGGAAGTGTATGCATATTCAATTAATAACGTTGACGCTCAAATCGAATTTATTTATAAAATAATATCATATGTGTAAATAAGTGAGATATTTTAAAGAAAATGAAAACCTCAGAACAACGAATTCGAATAAATTTCCCTCGTTTTCATTTATAATCTTTGAAAGTCATTTTTTGTGCAGGACTCAATACTTCTTATTGTTTTTTTTTTGGAATATAATGTTCCGTAGATTTTTTGAATTACCGCTCCTCCTTTTCTACGAAACTCGAAGTTCAAATTTCCACTTTTTTTTCTATCGAAAACTATCCTAATAGACAGACCATGGCTAAAGCCTTCAAAAATGGTAAAAAGTTCAAAAAAAATAGTAGGATGAAACCTATAAGAAAATGAGGGGAATTTGATAAAAATGGAAGTGAAAATAAATTACGGGCAATCCGAGTTCGGAAAATGGAGGAAGGGAAGGAATTTAAGGGTAAAAAATGGTTCATGCCGATTTCCGGCAAAACTACAAGTCCTATGGAAAAAAGTTAATGACAAAGTTGTAGGAAATGAAAAGATCCACAACATTTTCATTTATTTCATTTACAATCTTTGCACATTACCTCAAAATTTATGTGAAAAATTCAAATAACCAAGTTTATGGTTTTTAATTTTTATCTTCGTCAGAAAAAAATTTTCCTACGAATGTTGTGAAATCTACCTTTATATGTTCCAAATACACTGTAATTCATTCGATTTGAAATATTAATTTTTTCACCTTATTTTTTCAAATGGTCGGTTTGCTTTTTGTTCGTTGAAATCTCTACTTTCTGTTGGTGTATGAAAAAAAATACATTACTATAGTAAATGTTCTCAGAAAATGCAAAGAATCGAATTCAAAATTGTTTTTCAATCATTGTGTACAATTTCATGAAAAAAATGTGATTGCTGCCATTTGATTCAGTTAAAAAATTCATTTATTAAATTCTAAATACGTTCATGTCATAGAGAATTTCATAAAATACAACTATACATGTAAATCATACTATTGAATTTTTATACTTCATTCTGATAACGTTATCAATTATAATATTTTTAAAAACGTCATTCTTGTTATTTATAGATACCCGAGGAATTGTAAAATGACGTCAGCGGCGATTCAGATTTGCTTAAAAGGGTAATAATTGGTGACGAATCATGGGTATATGGTTATGACATCAAAATCAAAGTCTAATCGTCCCAATGGAGAGCCAAGTTCGCGAAGTTCGATCAAATGTCAAGGCTTTGCTTACTGTTTTCTTCGATTATCGTATCGTACTACATAAGGAGTTTTTGCCATATGACCGTACAGTTAATGAGGAGTATTATCCTGAAGTTATGCGACGCTTGCGAGAAGCAGTACCTAGAAAATTTTCGGTGCGGCCACCGTATTCACTAGATTTGTCATCCTGTGACTTTTTCCTGTTTCTGATCTTCGAAAGACCGGCGTTTTGCGACGATTGGGAAGATGAATACCGAATCGCTCAAGGACATACCAAAAAGTGCATATTACAACTGCTTCGAAGTTTATGAAAAACGCTGGCACATTTGTATCATATCTGAGGAAAATCACTTTGAAGGGGACAAAGAAAAAATTTTTGATCAGATTTCGTATTCACGACTGAGAAAATTTTTTTCGAAATGATTTCAAATGTATAAATTTCAAGTTTAAATAATTCAACGAGTTCCATTAGCATTTGAAAATAATAAATATAGTTTGAAAATTTGAAAAACTGAAAAACATGATTTTAAACAACATTGAACTAAAAAGTTGAAAATATTTTTTTTTAATAAGCTTGAAACAAGAACGAACGAAAAATACTAGTATTATTATAAAAAAAAGCGACGGGCTCTTGATATACAAAAAAAATGGCCAAAGCGCCTACGCTTTATTCACAAAAATACTAGTATTTTTCGTTCGTTATTGTTTTAAGCTCATTTTGAAAAACATATTTTTAACTTTTTAGTTCGATGTTTTTCGAAAGCGTGTTTTTTTGTTTCTCAAACTATATTTATTTTTCACTTTTTACTTTTCCTATGCTATATAAGCGTATTTTTAGACTTCTCAAACTATATTTATTTCATCTAATCTTTGGGATTAATCAGCCGTATATTGTTCAGAAAAATGACCATTGATATTTTCCGACTCCGGAGAGGGGGCCTGAAAATCAGCTACCAAGCCCAAGGCAGCATTCGCGCTAAGGAGGGTTACGAATAAGGCAGCAGCCGGTCGTGTTAGTATAAAAAATACTTTTTTCAAATGGAGAAATACATGTAAAGTGAGTTCGAATTATATCAAGGAGTACAGCGTCATTTGCCCGCGAATAGATCACGCAATAATGTCGATATATCAAGGAAGTTACGTACAGCGCCATCTGCCCGCGAATAGATCAAGCAATAATGTCGATAATTCTGTCAAATACAGATCACTATAAGAAATGAAAAGGAGAGTTACGAACAAACATACATACATACAGGTGAAGCTAATATAAAGGGTGTAAAAAAGAGCATCCCGATTGTTGAACCTTCATCGGATAACCAGAAGGAGGAGATCTGGGACGATGCATATAACTGGATCGGGTTGAACCATAAAGTGAACGATAAAATTTACATCAGGAACTATTTGAATTATCTGTGATTAATCTCGTAACTCCCATATAACTTCATACAAATTGATGAGTTAGAAACTCTGTTGAATATTCATGATTAGTTCCAAATTATTATTCATATTCTCTCTGATTAATAAATCTTAACCATTGTGTTTTCTCTTTTCAGGTAAGATTAACACTTAGCAGGCAAGAGAAACGTTGGAAATTAGGGTGAGCTCAAATTACTGTTTTGTCTTAGCTTAATAAGCTTTCGTCGTGATATTTCGTGAGATATGGGATTTTAATGTATAAAGAGCTTTCGTTGATAATAACAAAACAGAATTTCAGTCGGTTATTGCGAGTACTCCGGTAGAGGGGGATTCAAATTTTAATGAACATGAACTATATTGTGTACCATTCAATCTAACTGAAATCAAGAAGTCTGATAGAGGTAACTTGATCGCATATAACGAATTTCACAGAAAATTTCATATTCTTCGAGAATCCGTAAAGCAAATTTTTAATTTTAAAAGTGATAATTACCCATTGCGTGATTCCGCTAAGATATGATAATAATAATAATAAAAATATTTATTCACGTAGGAAAGAAGAATACAGAACAATGTAGTAAGAAGATAAAGGTGAATAAATGAGTACTCGATAATTGTTTTTCACACTTGTTTCGAAAAAATACAATGCAATAAAACTTATAAATAATAAAAGTACTGACTGAAAATTGCGGTAATAGGAAAAAATTCAATGAGTATCAGTCTGAGTCTAAATCTAAAAATGAATATTAACAAATCATTCGCACACACGCATATAAATGTGTAACTATAAATCAATGCCATGGTTGATGCGTGATATAAGATTGTTTGTATGACATTTAAATGACGCATATGTTACAAGCGGTGTGTTAGAAATTATAATAAATGAATAGGGTAAAATGAACAATCCTGATGTACTAATATATAATATGAGGTGTGAGGTTTTCACACATTTTTTACATTGATAAAAACTTTATTTCAAATATTGTTTTTCTCAACAAAATCAGAAATCATTTGTCTTTGTTGTCTGCATATGAATTGCCTAAATGACTTTTTGAAGTCGTGAAATATAATTATATAGTTCATTGTATTGGGAAGAGTATTGAATAATTTTGGATTCAGGAAAGTATATGTATGCTGAAAAGGTGATTTTGATGTTAATGGAAAAACATGATGATTTTTTCCGGGTGTTGTAATAGTGTGACGGTTAAAATTACACTGAAATAAAAGAGTTGACGAATGTCAAAAACACCGGCTTCACAAAGCAAATTGTCTGTAGGGAAGCGTGAACTTTTCGAATGTATCAGTTTCAGAAATTTATTTTGTAGTACTTTACATGTACTGTTGTCATGACTGACTATTCAGTAAGGATGAAGTTGTATTACTGCTTCTTTCCACTTGTTGATACGGCCTGAGTGATTCAATCTGGCGCTCAGATAATTCGATAAATATATATTCTTGTTGCGTAACCGAGTAAGTTTTGTATTGGAGTTGGCCCTGGTCCAACATATATCACGATTGAATCGATACTTCAGGATCTAGTTCACTAGAAATTCGGTCGCTGTTTGGATATGTTGAAACTTTATGGAAGCCATTAAATGTACAGAAGATGAACGCTAATGCGCTATAGTGTTACGGTTGAGATAAAGTGCATTACATACTCGTAAGGCATTAGCAGTGTGTTGTTTATTCTTTTTCTGTGTAGTTTTCCAGGATGTTTGGATGTGAGGCGAATATTTTTCTGAACGAAAGTTTTCATACGTGTATTTTCATGACGACATTTTATGAATCAATGCTAGTGATAATTTAATTTGATGGAATTTCCAGTTAGTCACATTCAATATTGGGATTGTGAAATGAACTGGAAAATCAAACACATTTTTTGAAACTACTCGAAAAATCAACAACTAGATTTAAAAATTCAAGATTTCAAGATCTATTTATAGGTCATCATTTTTACAGTTTATATGCACAGTTTTATTACCCACATTGTGAGGATGGATGCACCTAAGTAACTAAAGTACTTATGGTACGCTTTCCATCTACCGCTCAGGGTATTCAATTATATAACGTCAACTATCAAATATCTATATCTATATACAAACATTTCGAATAATTAATTCACAGAATTGCTGAACCTTGGGAATGATGGAGAGATTGCTGAACATCGTTTATGTTTAGCCGAATAAAACAAGAAGTTCGCTATTGAACATAATGAATGTTTTGATTGATTTTTGGAATGTATCGAGATTGAAATTGTTTCTTATGCTAACTGGCAGATAATATTGGACTATGATAGAAAATACATCTGTGTGTGTGACTTTTATTGAATGTTGGTATGTTTATGGATGAACTAGTAACGAATCTTGTTTGTTTTTCTTTGTTTGTTGATTGAAGTGTAAGTTTGTTTGTGTACACCTAAGTTAAACATTGGTAGATATAGAGTTCTCTCGTTTTCAGTAACTGGGTTTCCTCATACAGACATTCGGTAGAGTATAGTTTAAGTTTTTCGAATAATATTTTCAAGATCGTATTTTGAGATATTTGGAGGGTATTGAGAGAATTGTTAAATGTACCACCCCAGGCAGCAATACAGTATCTTATTACAGATTCTGCTAGAGGCTGGTATATGGTGATCAAATTTTTGTATTTCAGAATGGTAAGCAAAGTAAAGTGTTTGTGGACATGTTTATTTAATTCCTAAAATTACCCAATGAATATCAAGATGCTGGACAAAGGCATACACTTCAGTCAGCGGACAATGCCTTCAAATGCCGTAATTGCGTGATAGATATAATTGCAAAACGCATAATAATCGCAAGTACTTTACGTACAATGTTGGTTTCTAATGAAACTGTAAGCAATCATACTCTCCCACGCATACATGAGACCCACGATTGTTATGTCTGCGAGTTATATCCAATTGCGCCCACAATGCTGTTCATGTCACATCTAGTTTAAATCTAATAAATTCTGTGGAGTACGTTTGACTCAGTTCCCTACAACGTGCTGTTTGCATTTGCCTAGGAATTTGCAACCAGTCTAATGCGCAATCTTTGGAAATAAATAATGCGAACATTAAATTTACAAGGACCCCATTATTGATATTTTCCATTTCAGATTGTGTTACATAATGGATGATGCCATCGATGAGGTAATAGGTATTAATGATTGCGAATAATTACATTTTTTGTCAATCAATAATCATGGTCAGTCAATGCAGCAGTTGATGAGCTTTTTTTGAACTCTAACAATGGTTTCTAAATTGGAATCGAGGTTTTGTCAAATTTAAAATTATATGCCACCACGTCTCAAGTATAATTCGAAGTCTTCAATTTGTTTGTGGACTAACATGATGTCCTAATAATTTTATTCCGACATGCTGCTTTTGACAGAAAAATATTCACACTGACGTCGTTTCCACAGTGTGGCAACAAGCTGGTAAAGTAGCTGGAAAAGTTCGGAGAACAAATCCCATTCTTTCCCATCCCATTCTCCTCAAAAGCCTTTGCAAAACCAATATTTGAATAATATTGAAATACAGTCTAGTTCTTTTCTCCTCCTTCCGTTTAATGAACATGAACTATTTGTCATGCTCAACAGAAAACTGAAAAATAAATTTTCCTCTGGATCGGATGAAATACCCCATGTGATCGTTAAACGTGTTCTTAAACATATTATGACACCACTAGTCTATCTCATAAATTTATCATTTGCAAATGGAACATTCCCGCAAGCTTTGAAAACTGGTAAAATTACACCTGTATATAAAAAAGGTGATTCCTTCCTAATAAGTAACTATCGACCAATTACGATACCCTTCATCTTTTCCAAAATATTTGCATTATCATTCTTGGAGAGATTGTTATCTTATCTCAACTATTTCAATATCATAACTGCGGTTTTGTGCAAAATAAATCGACCACAACTGCAATACACTCACATGTTCAAGTTAGAGCAGATAAATGAATGAATTTTTATGCCTTGAAATATATCACTTTGGCCTGTATTACCTTGAAAAAAATGAATATGTGAACAGAGGATTATATATGCAAATTACCTACAAAACAACCCACAGCCCCACATCTATATGTGAAACTATGATTAGTCGAAAAAATAATGAGTGCAATTTGCCAAAACTTATATTTATATTATTTAATCCTGATAAATAACGGAGAAAGTCATAATTACAACGTAATCCATTAGATTTTATATAATCAATATTGAATATGCACGAACTAATAAATATGTTTTAATGTAATTCAGACTTTCATTTGAAATGAAAGAAATCTGATCGGAGTATGCGTGGTATACAAAAATCGTTGTGTTATATTGGCTATTTAAATATTTTTCTCAGTATTCAATCATATATTTGAACGGACTTGCCATGAAACGACAGAAATGAACAACAACAGGTCCGTCTTTTCCCTATTGGAGGCCCTGTGTATAATTGGATAATAGGGCCCCTATGACTTCGACAGAACACTATTTTGTTAGAATTAACAAAAAAAAGTAGATAAACAAGGTGAAATATTTATTTTCATTAACAATCATATGAAACGAATAGATAAATGTAATATAGTCCACACAAGTAACTTTTTTAGCATCTAGAGGTTACTGCTTGAATATCTATGTTATTTGAAGAGGAAACCTTCTAGATTTCAGATGGGCAAAATCGTTAATTACTTCTTCAGAATCTATACTTTTTAGCACATCAGATTCTAACGACTTCAGCGGCAAACTGGTTAATCTCTCTTGAAGCACTGTATTCCTCAATTAATTTTCAATTCTTTTTAATTTGGAGAAGGAGCGTTCCCCACTGCAGTTAGTTACCATCATGCTTAAAAAAGATTCTCAATGTGATTTCTACATTTGAAAATGTGTCTTCAATTTTGTTTTCTTTCAAAAGTTGATATATTTTTAATAAACAATTCTCACTGTCAACAATTTTCAAGCATTCTATTAAATGCAAACATTCTATTCCTAACCCTTTCTCATTAACATCTTCATAATAAAATTCAGCAAATTCTTTACAACTTTGTCTCAACTCTTCAGAATTCAGAGTTTTCAAGCGAAAAAATAAATCAAAACGTTTACTGATATCCTTATACGAACTCAATCGTTGTTTTAAATGAACGCTGAGGGTATCAATTATGGGAAGAAAGGTTTCTATTTTATATTTATTTCTTCCATTCAGTTGGACTGACGGCGCAGAGCCACCAATAAAACTCTGGCGAGAACTTCTGCATTTTGTTCTTCGAGATAGGTCCTTGTAGTCAGATTCCGGGTTTCTTTCTTTGGCAGACGATTCAAGTAATCAAATTTATCCATAAGATTAATAATAAAATCATCAAGTGAAGTGAACATATTAGTTGTAACGTCTAGTGTTATTGTTTTTTTCTGAAGATAATTATTTATTTTGTCTATTCTTTCCAATATACAGTTCCAAATTTCCGTTAGTATAATATATTCGAGTTTTTCCATTTTTCAGGAAAGACTATGGGCTCTGTCTCTAGTTTCTCGTGCCTGTTCTGTATCTTTTGCGATAGATATCAAAGCTTCTATAACTCGTTCATTACCTTCATGCAAGGCGCTTACTGCAACTGCTCGGGCTGACCATCTGGTTTGTGAAAGACTTTCAGCAACTTTTTTTGAACCTAAATGTTCTATCAATATATTCCATCGACGAGTAGAGCCTGAAAAATATGCTGCGGCAAACTTTTTTACCATGTCAAATGATGACTTGAAGAATCAGCCAAAGCTGTTCAGATTCAAAACGAAATTGAAATGTTATCTGTTATCTAGGTTATTTTATAGTAGTCAGAATTCATTTTGGACTGTTAGTGAACAGTGTACTGTTGACTACCTACTTTTAGTGTTGCTTGGTTTGAAAATGTTTTTAAAGTGTTTTTATTGATTTATTATTTTACCATTGTTCTATTTTGACTTACCAATCTACTATAAATGATCAATAAATGTCTATCTATCTAATATTTCGTCATAAGGTACCAAGTATTAAATGGGAATCCATAATGCTGACGCCGGTCCTGAATTTCAATAATCTGCGGCCCAAATTGACTTTTTCCATCTCCGAATTGAACACATTGTTTTCGGTCTAGTACGCACATATTATTTGATATTCATCGCGGATGCTATGCGAATAGTCGCTATGCGATGAAAATTCGATATGAATCAATTGAAATTCAATTATGAAATAGTGGTACATGAGAACGATCGGATTTCGTGCTTGGTTCACGAAAAATCGTATATGCTGCAAGATAAATTTGACAGCAAGAATTCCTGGAAGTTACGTATTCTAATAAGAAAAAATAAACAGGTTCAAGTTGAAATACCAGAGTATCACATCCAGCTCCCATTAGTTTGAGATGAAGGAGCGAGGTAGTCAAGCTAGAAGGTAGAAGCAAGGTAGGAGCTTTTTTCCAAAGAATGAAAGAATATCAGTTCTACGATTTTGATACGTTATACGTTGAAATGAAAATCGAACATTCGCGAACTTTTTCATGAAAGTTCAGCAGACATAGTAGTAAAGTTTTAACGTATTCTAAAAACATTTCATTGTGTGATTTTCACTAGATAGTTTTACAAAAACGCAACACGTGTTTCGCCATACAATGGCTTCCTCGGGCGTGTCTTAATAACTAATGCTACACATTAAATGCTATAT
>WOGQ01003525.1:0-14537 GCA_015342025.1 Leptinotarsa tumamoca
AAAACCTACAGATTTGAAGTTTTACCATTTTCATTAATAAATAATAATTCTTTGAATTCATATTTTGTATATGGGAAAGGTATACACTAAACAAAAAAATTGCTTTCTCAGAAATAGTTTATTAGTAATTTCTTTTGTTTATATTTTCAGTGTTCATCCCTTTCCGTTGTCGGAGGCAGAGATGGGTTTGATACTGTTAGAAGACTACTTTCGAAATTAATAAGCCATGATCTGGCTTTGAATATGAATTGGTCAGGGAGAAACCAAAAACTGAGTTTCAAAGAGTATGAGAATACTCTGAAAATGATAGTAGGTATATAAGCCATAATCCATCTCAGTTTCCATAAATTAGAATAGAATAAAATAACTTTATTTAGCTCTAAAACTATATTTAACAAACTTTCATAACTATCTGAATATAAATAAAAACCAAACATGTTCAAATGACAACGGTGAGAAATACAGCAATAAATAATATTTTCTTGGAAAAATTAGTTCAGCTCCGTTCAAAAAAATGTTTTTTTTCAAAATAAATTTGAAAGAATTAAGATTTTTCATTTTTATTTCGTTTGATAATTTGTTATACTGAACACCCCTTTGAAAAAAATTGAATCTTATTGTGTTGATTTTAAGTTATTTAGATTTAGAATATAATTATTTTGTCCCCTAGTAAAATAACAATGTTTTTCATTAAATTTTTTCAAAATGTTTTTAAAATAAGGAGCAGATTTATTCAAATTTATTTTATGGATAAAAACTAATGTTTGATACTTACAATTTTGAAAAATATTTGATAAATCATTTGAAATTTGAGAAGAATTTGTGATGTTAACAGATTTTTTCATCAGAACATTTTCATAAACCCTCGACAATTCAAAAAATAAAAATACATGGTATATAATAGTTATATATATTTTACAGCTGTGGTAAGGAAAAATCCCGTGGCACGGGAAATGACAGCAGTCGAAGTGGACGGTGCCATAAAGGTATGGCTGAGAAGTGCACCAGATAGAAAAGGGGGTCGAGAAAGACGAAGAAAGGAGTAATGGTATTGTCATTTGTCAGAGAAATGTTTTATTTCATCTAATATGTTTTTTTGAGAATTTTATGTTGTGTTTATAAAATGAATAATAAATTAGGTTCTTTCATTCAGTTATGATACTTATTTTATTTTTTCTATTTGTAATATTTTTTAACCCAAATGTCGAACATTCTTGTATATATATATATATATATATATATATATAGAGTAAACCTATATGCAATGGCCTAATGCGGGAGATTGGTGCTTGCCCATTAATATCAGGTGTGGGGAAATTGTAACAGGCCATTGATTTCCCTTAGAATATTGTTTGTTGGGTAAGAACAAGGCTGTTACTGGCCTATTGCATTTTCAGATATATGAGAGTGCTGGCCCATTGCTGGGAATTTAAAATGATCTGATGGGAACTTGTACCGGGACTGCTGTCGGCCAGAGTAAACCTATACGCAATGGCCCATTGCGGGAGATTGGTGCTTGGCCATCAATATCAGGTGTGGGGAAATTGTAACAGGCCATTGATTTCCTTTAGAATATTGTTTGTTGGGTACTTTTATATGAACACTGAATTATACAGAAGATACTTTTCTGTACTCAGTTGTTATGTGGGAAGATTCCCACATTTTTTTTGTATCAAGATGGAGTACTAGAAAGCCAAAAACTTTTTTTTCCAAAAATTATTCACTCCTAAAAATATAACCCTTTCAATTCAAATAAGATTCCTCTTGGCTGGGATTTAATCAAATAGGTGAATGAATGTCATTACGATGTCATCGATGACATAAGTAGATCAAACTTATTCCGATCAAATTTGTTTGTATCAAGATGGAGTAGTAGAAAGCCACAAACTTTCTTTCCCAAAAATTGATCACTCCTAAAAATATAACCCCTTCAATACATTTTATTATCTTGCGTGTGTCCAGATTTCATCAGCCCTTCTTGAATTTTTTATAAAAACTCGTAAATATTCGACAAGACGCCATTCTGAAGACAAAGTTTCTGTCAATACTAAGCAGGTTCATGTAGGTTCGCCAAGTCCCTTTTCAGAAAAGTGGTACAATTTACAAAAAGTGATAAAAAATTCAAATGATGAAAATGAAAAAAATTCAATCGTAATATTCGTCATTCACTGAAAAACAACCCCCTTCATGTATTTTTTTGAAATAATTTCAGTTTTGTTTGAAGCAGAAATTGATATTGAAAACGAATTTCAAAGTCAAGAAAGTTGCAAGTTGTTCTCGGTACTTTTCTGTTGTAACAACATAGATTGTTCAAACAGAAGACTGTAGAAACAGAATAAAAGAAATCATCAATTGTTCACTACGAAAATGTAGAGGTTGGGGTAAAATAATTTTGAGTGAGGTGACTTATGACATACAAGAATATCTAATAAACTAGCCGATACGATCATCAATCACAATTGTCAGTCGTCATATTCATCGCTACCTGAACTACTGACACGGGTACCTGAATTAAGTAATAGGAATTTTGTGACATCTCTACCTAAACTACTGGAATTTCTTACGGACATGGGTACCTGAGTTAAATTAGGTAAAACAGGTACTCATAATATGCGGACGGACAACTGTTTCCGAAAACGACTTTATGAATCCACTGAAATTAGTTTGAGTAACAGTTTAGTTTCCAGATTGCAAGTGAACTAGTTTCTACTCTACGGTATATTTTTCATTCTGAAGAAGGTGTCCAATGGAGAACCATAATGTTAACATTACAAATTACTTGGAACAACTCGGCTTTGTTGAAAACGAATTTGCAACGAGTTCGGAAGCAGTATCATATTTGAACGATATTCATTTTTTTGACCCTTTGGATTTTAATGGCTCAAATCAAAAAAATCAATATTTGTATTTAGAACCAGTAGATGATGATATTTCGGAAGAGGAACCAAGACAGAATTTGTCTGAAGACCTTCAAGTGAATATTTTCAGAGCACAACGGTCTGGTGGTTACACGGCAGTGATTCCAAAAACATCTGCACAAAGGGAAATGTTCACAAGTGTGAATCAGGAAGTGACTAGTGTGAACCAACTTCCAAGTGTTGGTTTCCATATGATGCAACCGCCATTACGAATACCTGGTTCAGTAGCCGTGTATGCTTCCAACAATCAAACTGCATCAACAGCAGAAATGACATCGCAACAGGCTATTTGCGAATATAAATCGAAGAAAGATGAACCTGGTTTTTGTGTTATTTGTAAGAGAGAGTTCACCTCTTTGGGACACTTGGGCCGGCATTTTAGATCAGCCGTTCATAAAAATATGGTTTTGAATCATAGTACCAACTCAAACCGTGTTTAGGCAAAAGATAAGGCTGTAGGCAAAGTGGTGCAGTACAGATAACACAAGCAGGAAATACCGGGGTATACCGGGAAATATGGGTATTTCCCAACACCCGGTTGGGAAATACCCATAGACTAGTAATAATAGAGAAAACCAGTAATACGAGAATAACTTCTGACAACCCTTTTTCAGTGTTGAAATATCAGATGATCTATTTAAAGCTATGACTACTTTGAAAACATCGATTTCCGAAGAAAGAGTACATATATTGAATCTCTCAAATTGATATGGGTTTCACTGATAATCTAATTAAGTTGAAACCATTCGTGCAAGGCCTTCTGAGGATGATGATGATGCCACTTCATTTTGTTATCAAAAATCAGGCCAAGAAATTTAACCCTATCAGTGAAGGTCAACTGCTCCTCGTTCAGAGTGAGGACTGGAATGCTGTCATCAGTTTGTTTTGAAACGATCATACCTTTAGATTTGCTCGAAGAAAAGCGGAATCCTGAGTGTCGGGACCATGTTTGTAACCTGTTTATTGCTTGCTGTAGAAGGTCGCATATTGTTTTGGTATTTTTTCCACTAGCATAAAGGTTGGCTTTCACTGGTATTTTGATGTTTTTGAGAATGTTGTTTATAGCTACAAGAAACAGTGTAACACTAAGGGATGTTCCTTGAGGATTTGTCTTTTTCGAAAAAGCTCTTTCCCTGGATAAATGAGATTTTCTACGGAATTTTCAAGTTGTTGTTTTATATGTTTCTTGGATATTTGTGCCGAAGGTTTAGTAGGGAGTATTTTCAAAGGGAATAACTATGGATTCGGGAATGTTGAAGTTATCATCAGGTTGGTAGAAGACCTGCCTTCTGAAACTGAGTATGTGACTGTATTCTGG
Organism: Leptinotarsa tumamoca; assembly: GCA_015342025.1. NCBI lineage: Eukaryota > Metazoa > Arthropoda > Insecta > Coleoptera > Chrysomelidae > Leptinotarsa > Leptinotarsa tumamoca. The sequence continues at coordinate 4,237 of WOGQ01003525.1, forward strand.
TTGGGATATTCCGATTCTAAGGAAAGTAATGGGAGAGACAATTGTAATGTCAAGATACAAATGCCTTTGACATTTTATCCATTCAAAATAATCTAGGTGACGTCGACGAAATAATCAGGGACACATTGACAAACCCCTAAGAAATCCCCGAATTGGACGAAACCGTTCTCCAAATTATTGAACTCCCAAAAATTCACAAGAAATCAATATAATTTCCGATGTTAAAATCGTTCCTCCGAAAGAAAAAGAAGAAAATTCTGACTTGGAAACTGTCCTGTATGTTGAGAATCCTATATGTTGATATTAAGTTGTGTCAGCAAATTAAATTATGTACACCCAACGCCATCTATGGTTTGATACTTGTAATACATGTTAAGTGTTTCATCTGAAATAAATTATTCATAGGCTGAATGCTGAATAGATCGCACTTAGTTTTATTTCCACTCTGCGTAACAGGTTATGGGCCCAGAATGTTGAGTTTTTTCAACAATGGCAAATAGTTATATCGCGAGTGTGCCTAAACTAAAAGTTTGCGAGAACTATGCAGAATGGGCGTTTGCAGCAGAGAATTTCCTGATACTCGATCAATTGAAAAAGTGCATCGAGGGAACTAAAACAGATTAAGAGAAGAATACGCAAGCGAGAGCAAAGTTATTCCTCACGGTTGGTTCTTCGTTGTATATTCATATCGAAGATACCAAGACAGCAGAATAACTGAACTGAAATTAAAAACGTGTAAGATGATGCCGGTTTCACCAGTAAAACCACGTTGTTACGATTCCTGATTTCGGCTAGCCTAGAAAACAAAGACAACATGGCGTCGTATGTAAATCATATTGTCAACACGGCACAAAGGCTGAGGGGCACCGGATTCAAAATAGATGTAGAATGGGTAGGATCTTTACTCTTTGCAGGACTACCAAAAAGATTTTCACCCATGATAATGGATATTGAACACAGCGGTATATAAATTACCGATGAATAAAATTCAAGTTGCTGAAGATGTTGGATTATTATGCAGGTTCGCTTTTATCGGCGAAGCTACGAAAAGCAGAAAGTTTGATGGTAACCAAAATGCTCACAAATATTCCAAGATTGGTAACAGTGGTGACAAATGTCAAGGTCAGTCGTCAATCATGTCGATTATCAAAAAAGAAATGCGTTGTAAACAAGTTAAACATTACAAAAGTCATTGTTCTGATTAAAATGGAACAGAAACAATCAGAAAACTGCGAATCACGCAAATGTTTTCAGTGCAATCTTTCTGGGTGGACAATATTTAATAATAATAATGATGATAAAAATTATAATAATCGCGTGATGGGTATAGAGGTTCCTGTCACAAGGCAGGGCCTGCCGCAAGGCGCCCGAGATCCTAATGCACTTGCTATCATCATGTCCAGAATATGTGATCTCGGCCTATATCCATCGACATAACGAGGCCCTAAGAGTGCTATACCATCTACGGCACTCTTACGATATTGACAAGACGCCGGTGTTGCCCTAGGCTCCGGGGAGTATTAAATCCGTTGTGTGGAACGAGAGGGCCGAATTTATTGGAGATATTCGTTACCAACCCTCAGGGTCATACAAGCTAATAAAGCTAATAAGCCTGATGTAGTCCCTGTCGACCACCAGAGCAAGACGATATTTGTCATGGAGTTTTCAGCTCCTGGCGAGACGAATATCGTCCGAAAAGAGGAGGAAAAATGGATAAAATATCGAGATTTTCTCTTCGACCTCTACAGACTCTATCCAGACTACTCTGTCAAGATGTCTGTTCTGATTATTGGAGTCCTTGGTGGAATGATGCCCTCTCTACTCTCGAATCTTAAAATCATACCGGCTTGCCGCACTAAGGCAGAAATCTTAGCCGGAAATGCAGAAGGCTGTCATTCTTGAGTGACTGCGCTTGCTCAGGGCATATGATTCTCGGACCCAATGATCATTTACCCCACGGTGTGGGGAGTGGTTATTAGTTGATAAAGCTGGTGCACCCTCCCGAATGTATCGGGGGATAGGGCCTCACCAGCGCACACTACGGTGAAATGAAATAATAATAATATCGTTTATTATGCATAAAAAATACGTTTATACATAAAAGGAAGAAGATTAGCCTAAGGCTATGCGCAGAAGGCCGCAGTTCCGCCATTTGACGCGTAACAGCCAACTTGAGCAGACCTGTATGAAGCGTTTCACAGTGTTTTTGTGCAAATCTGTGTTTATATTGGCCACGCAACTTTCTGTATCGGTGTTATGAGAAGAAAAATATAACTGTATATCTGCGTATAGATGTACTTGACTATGTGATACTTGATACTCATATTGTCAATACCTAAAGCATTAAATTTTATTTTTTTGATGGCAGTCAAAATATCATCATCACATATATTGGTGATGGAAAAGTTCATAGGAGCGTTCAATTTATTATTATTGCAGAATGAAAGAGTGTTTTCATTCACTATCGAAAGTCCAGCCACGTTTAAAAAATAGTCATTGATTTTTTCAGGTCTACGTAGTTCAATTGGCAGGCTATTGGTGTTCGAAGATGATTTTGTAGTAACACCCCAATCTGCAAGATTTCTCCATGTCATTTTTGAATTGTTTTTATTTTTGTTCAAAACACTTATATAGTTGCGTAAAGTTACATAGTACTGTCTAGCTGCTGCTGTCTTTTCTTTAAGATATTTGGCATAAGTTCTATCACGGGTTTTCATCATCAATTTGATATTATAAAATGGATTAGTAGAATGAGAAATGAATGAAAATGATACAGTAGTATCAATAAAATTAAAAACAATCCCTGAGTTCACCTTTTCATTGGCCTAAAATAATTGATGATATCAAAATTTTGTCAATAACTGCGAAATATGCCGAAAGAACAAATATAATCGGAATCCTCCAATCATCAATTCAATCTCACTCCTACCACTTCAAACATATTTATATCGATACATTCATGATATCGTAAGAAAATTTTATGACAGTTATTGACTCCTTTTTTCGATGTGGTCAAGCGTAACCCTTAAAAGCACTTACCGGTGACCTCGTTCTCGAAAATCTTCTCAATTTCATTTCCCACCATAGGTTACCGCTGAAAATCACCACTGATACTAGTACCGAATTCAAGAATAAAGAAGTAGAAATTTTTGTAAACTATATCGAATAGAACTTCATTATACAATACCAAAAAATAGCAATTCCAATTCCCCTGTTGGAAGATTTCACTCGACCTTGATCGAACACTATCGATGTTTGAGAGAGGAAAACAAAAATCTTGGAATAGTAAAAGGTCACATCAATGATACGAACCCGTTCGGTCTCATATCATCATTTCAGACTACGTTCAAGCCCATAAGGACACTTCCCAAATATTGTACCAATCGATACAACAGACAAACCGACAAACCAAAAAAATATGTATAGACAAAATAAATGAAAACTGAGACGAACCGCCCCATTTTTCCAATCAACAAGTAGCATACATAAGGACCAAACCAAAGCACGACAAAAAGACCAACCCAAATTCCGAAAAATTGAAATACTTGAGGAAACAAGTATGAAGCTCAAAACCAACAAAGGAACCTATCACAAAAATATTGGCCAAAAGGTCAAGACTAACAAAATAATTTTGTTACAGGAAACTGACGAAAATGAGGTCACCAACCTTGTACCTGGTACTTCACGTACTCCAAGTACTATGTGACGAAGACATCCAAATCAATACCATTCATAACCCCATTCTTTCTAAACAATAAGGTGATGCCAAAATTATTTATAGTAAACATACATTTCTTTACTACATCGATTTGAGTCCAAATATCAATCAATTAAATAAGGTGGAGAAATATTTCAATAAAATCAAACATAATTTCAAGAAGGAAAATGATACGAACCCAATTTCCTACAATGGGCGATCCGAAAATATGCTGCAGAGAACTGAATATCTTATCCAAACAACTCAGACAAAACTGGTCAACCTTCAACTTCAAATTCGTGTTAAACGAATGTTCAATGAAATCGGTAAAATCCGGAACACTCGACGCCGATGACGGAAAGCGTTACGATCAAACCATTGCAGTTTTAGAAAAAAAATTAAGAAAATATCATTCACGAAGTAAATCTTCAGACCTCACTATGTAACCACTTCACTGCGCGTCACAATTGGTGGGCTATCAGGATGACAGTCAGGGCATACCGGTTTACTACTGAGGAGGAGTGAGTTCGTCGAAGTTATCTTTTTGGGCGACAGGTAAATTGAGATGCCAAAGTCCCCTCTATTACGCTCTAATCATTTCCTCAACTTACCAAAAGAAACGAAATGAAACTGACAAGCCGCAATCCCAATAAATCTTATATTTTCATATAATTTGTGAAATTACTATGGATCTTCATCAAGTAACGGCCGAATCAATCAGAAAATCTTATATTGATTATCGATACCAACAATTATTCAAAACAATATAACCTGAATTCCTAATTAACAGACGATCCACTCTCGATTTTGACAGAGAGCGAGCCCAAGTGACATTTGTCGGCTGATGGTTAAGCAGATTGCATTGACAACCTGGAAGACGCAATTACATTCGCAAAATTGAATGCCTTGCATAATTCAATTATATCCAGTTCAGATCTACAAGAAATGATAAAATACTTATGTCAAATTTACGTTGATTTAATATCTCTATTTGGCACAGGCAGCTTCGAAAAATCAATTCGAATTGAATATGTGTCTATTATTTCTATTATTGGAGGAAACATATTTCTGTATCGAAGACTACTACCCACAGGACCAGTGTACAATTCAGCTGATTGAAGGCAATATCACAACGAATTGCCAACCCATTCCAATCAACATAGGCGAATCCATAGCCGAACAAATACCCAAGAGGATATGCTGATCATTCCCGTACAAGAAAAAATTATTTTCTCCAAGCGCAGAGCTGATCGATGTACCGAAAGAAACACCCCCGCACTCATCAAAATTCCCAAAGCATGTGAAGTTCGAATAACCCACAAGACGTTTTTCAACAACATGAAGATTCAAAAAGGAAAACTTCTGATTTTGCCAAAAATCCAAATCAACAATGTGGAAATCCAAAATGTATACGAAACTTAAAATTTCCCCAAGCTCAACTTAGATGAAATGTACGGACTCCACAACTTGACAGGAAAGTTGTCAACAGTCAAAAAGATCGATGTAGCCGATAACACCAATAACATGTTAAATCTTCGGAATCATTTTCGGATCAGCCATATTGGTATTGATTCTAATAATACTGATTAGAAAAAATAACAGAAAGTGTACCATACTAAAATGGTTTCGTCCTAAGAAAACAAAGAAAGATTCAGTAACCTCAAACATTATGAAAATTGTTTAAAAATAACTGCACACAGCGCGCTCAATAAATTATGCCGAAAATATTCTCACACACTTCGGGGTCTGTTGAACTACTTGTTGAACGAGCTTTCGAAAATTTAGGCGTACGTATTTACGAAAATCATTATGCGTGCCGAGTACCTAGCTGCTAGTTATATCGTACTGGATTAACACGAAATGATTCTGAAAACACTATACCTGAATGAATCTAGTAAGTATACCTGATCATTATACCTGATGAATGTAAATACATAAAAGCATATGAAAGTGTCTCATTCACCAGAGAAGGAGCCTGTGATTCAAGTGAAATCTGACAATTGAATTGTATTGAATAATTATAGGTACTGAAAGAGTTCACTGAAATAGACTCAGAAGGTAAGTTCCCTTTTTCATATCGTTTTATATCTGTGATAGTTTCTAGTAGAAAAGATATAAAAGTTTTCTATATCGTGACATATGTTGATTTCTCAAGTAAAAACTATGACAACGAGTTTCAGAAATAAATTTAGGGCTTCATGAGTGTGACGTAGTGCAGTCATTGTAGGTACTGTTTCAAATCCAGATCATGATATGGCGGTGAAAATGGAGTAGACCGCTTGAAATCCGCACAGATAGAACAAATCTCAATTCACTTTAATTTCATAAAATATATTCTCTAACGTGTTTATTCAAATATTTTTCGTGTTTCGTTGATTAAGATAAGAAAGCGTAGGTCTCCTTTTGTAATAATTCAGCATTTCACGAGAATTGGCTTTGAAATATGGCCTACCATGACTACATAACTGTTTTCACATTTGTTAATTTTTTGGCATCTATTTACTCATTTTTCATTTGTTACAGGTTTTGACTATGATTGATCTACAACTTATTATCAATATGGGAGCCTTTGAAGTTATGGAGACTATATTTCTCCACATAACAAGAACCTCAGTACCAATAACGGACCAAAGGCATCAGGATGATATTATAACAATATCCAAGACCGTGATTTCTTGTTATCACACTTGCCAAGAGTTTAGATATCTCACCAAAAAATATATTAATTGTGATGATGTTGACTGGGGCTATATTTCAAAACAAACGAATTTATCTCAAAATTTTCTGAGGGATTATCAAGAATATTTAGATTGGTATGAGATTTCGTCAGGATACCACTTCTCGGATGATTTTCTTTGGGAGTTCAGACATAAGATTCATTGGAATGTATTTCTTGAATGCAATTTGGTCCCAGATGATTTATTAAAGAAATTAATACATAATAATATCATCAAAGCCAATCAATTATTCTGGGATCACATTTGTTCCAACTCCATATTATATGATGATTTCATCAGCGAATTCGCAGAGAAACTGGATTGGTCAATCGTGTGTGAGTACCAGACTTTGTCTGAAAATATTATGGAGCGATATTCGCACTTACTTGATTGGTATAATGTGTCGGTGTTTCAAAATCTATCGAAAGAGTTTATATTGAAATATAGGGATAGAATTGATTTTAATGGACTGCAAATTAATATGTATTTTCCGGAAACATTCGTTGCCACGTTATTGCAGAAAATAAATAGAAGAGTAATTATTGAAACTGAATACAGACTGAGTAATACTCACGAAAATAATTGTCAACGGATAGTTCTCTAGTACCTTAGGCAATAATCGACTATTTTGTGCATCATTCCAGAAACTACTGAATAGGAGCCTGAAGAGCATAGTATATACCCAGCAACAGGACTTTCATGATAATATGGGAAGTCATCGTAATCCTATAGATTTTGCGAACCTGAGATAGTCTTCAACTGATTGTGTTCATCGAACCTTCAAAGCCATTGGTCTTCTTTCGTGTTGTAAAAGAGAATATATTGCCAATAATCAAAATCCACAAGTATTTTCATAAACTGCATCCATTAGACGCTTTGGAGGAAACAACGACAATTCAATAGTAGAAAAAAACGTATTCTAACTTTGGAGAGCTGCACTTCTAAATACCAACCACTAGGCATAGTCATAGTCCCTATGAGAGATACGCCGTTTCGGGACATTGAAGATACTTTCATGACTCTAGCGAGTTATATCGTATCGCTACTTGTTTCGTGGCTCTAGCGGGTTATAACGTATCGCTACTACTTGTTGTCGTCAAAAGGGACCATGTTCTTCTATATATAGTCGATATATAATCATTTTTCAGCCACTGTATTCACCGGACTTTTATGTTTCCAATATTGAAAAGACCCATGAAAGGACAGAGTTTTTCGATGATTGAGAAGATAAAAACCGAATCTCTGAGAAAGCTGAAGGACATCTCAAAAAGTGCATATTAGATCTGCTTCTCGGATTGAAAAAAGGCTGGTACAAGTGTATTATATCTGAGGAGAACTACTTGAATGATAACATAGAAATTGATGAGTGAATAAATATTTTTTGAGATAAATGACAATTCACCTTATTTTTTGAACAGACAGCGTACAATACCCGTTTCAATTCAAACACTATTAATATTTTGATCGACTTTAGCTCCACAAAGTCATTTGTCGATCCCGAAATTGCCTTCGAATTTTTTTCAAACTGAAAAAGAAATTATTCAATTTGCACAAACCCATGAAGTTACATTTTTTTCAATTCACAATATTTTTGATGGGCTCAACTCAAAAATCTCACAACCTATCATTACTTTCGACAAGGGATATTTATTGAACCCATTCTCAACAATTAGACTACTGTTTCACAAAGAAAAGCAACGAATCAAATCTGATTACGATAATACGTAGGTTAGAGCAAGTAATTGTAATAATTTAGCGTTTCAATGAAACAAATAACTTCGTGGTTGTGAGTTGACTGCTTTATTCAGCATACAATTCCAACCTTCCAAGTAAAAAAAACATTCTAAGAAATATGCCGGGAGGTTCCACCCAAATGATGGCACTCCGTGATATCACACATCGTCCGTAACCTCCTTGTAAAATTACAAGAAAGCAAAGCTGCTGTTGACCAGCAGAATGTAAAAACTGCGGCGGACGAGTTTTATAAAACAAGCAAAGAATACTTAGAGCAGTGGCGTCAATTCAACACAGAATGGGCAAACTTAACAAAGGTGCCTACGTGGGAAGAGGTGCAGAAAGTAATAGATTTACTGATCACGCAATACGAAAGTCTCTGATGAGTTTACATACATTTCCAACTATGCGGCAGATGAAAAAAATCTCTGGTTGGAATGCCGAGAATGTATCGACTGAAAATTGTTGGGTTGAATTATACCAGATCTTCCGTACTAACAACCTTCATTTAACAAACTTTTACATAATTATTGAGTACGTTATGTGTCTGTCTGGTAGTAGCGCTGCAGTCGAAAGAGTTTTTTCCCAAATGAACAAAATATGAACCAGTGATAAAATACAGTTAAGTGTCACAGTACTGAAAGCTATTCTGATTACGAGAATAAATATGAATAAATCATGTACAGAGTTACACACGTATCTAAAAACAAGACCCGATATTAAAAAAAAAAAGTTCAGCCGACAAATACAAAAATACGACTTAGAAGTCACGCCACTACTGGGGGCTTAGTTAGTAAGTAATGCCAATTAAAAATTTTGTGTTTAGAGCTTTGATTATTTTGTATTATTCTATCATCTATAATAAAATACTTGTAAAACACTAAAAAAAATGTATTGAATATTTCCGCAGATGTGCCCCGGTTTGACAAAATAAATAAATGATCACGTTATTCATATCATTTTTGTCTATTACAATATTATCAGTTTCGATTATAACGTAATGATTACTGCAGATTGATCAGGCTAGTGCAGTGGAGATTGGAGTGGTGTTCTTTGGACTGACTTGCCAGTTTCAGATTGTGTTAGGTGTGAAGCAAGGTTCTTGAAATTGAATATTGGCTGGACGCCAAAATTTTTTGTTTTCAGAAAAGGATAAAAATTTAAATTTCCTTTAAATATATATAACGGTATTTCCTTCCATTTTGAACAAAATAATAAAACACAGATCAAATGTATATGGAATATAATAAAAAATATTAGATGATTCTATAACAAAATGATGACGAATAAATTCAACTGAATAGACACTGAGGTGCCTGTTAGGGTAGCTGATGTAATGGTTCTGTGTAGGTTATCGTGAAGGGTATGTTCAATACATTGGGCTACTATATTTACCCTTGTACTCCTGGGAAACAGCTAAATATGGGTTCGAATGCCAGTAGATTAGTTGGGGGTTGCCGTAGGGCTATTATGTTCACCCTCGTACTTCTGAGAGATGACTGAGTATAGATTCGAACACCAGTAGATTGGTTGGGGATCACAGTAGGGCTACTATGATCACCTTCGTATTCCTTGGAGATGGAGTGTCGACTCGAAGACCAGTAGATGGGTTGGGGATCATAGTAGGGCTACTATGTTCACCCTTGTATTACTTGGAGAAAGAGTGTAGACTCGAAGACCAGTCGATTGGTTAGGGATCACAGTAGGGCCTCTATGTTCACCCTTGCATTTCTTGGAGATGCAGTGTGGACTCGAAAACCAGTCAATTGGCTGAGGATCACATTAGGGCCTCTACAGGGTGTTCCTTAAACACATGCTAATATTTAAGGAGGTAATTCTTAGACCCATTTTGAGGAAAAAACGTCCGATGGACGTATGTCCTAAACGCCTTAACTTTTGAGATACAGGGTGGCAGGGTGCAGTAAATAAATTCTGTTACACGTCATTTATTCCAGGATTACAAAATTTATGTTTTCAAAAATTATTAAGCGGTGCTGCGTTATGACGTAATTTTAATTGAGAACAGTGCATCTGACAACAAACAAATACCTTTTAAATCCTCAATTATTTTGCAACAAATCTGATCTCTTAGTTTGCTTTCAGTCGATGCACGATACCGCATCAGATTTTTAAGGAATTTATCCTTAAGTAAA
>WOGQ01003526.1:0-11484 GCA_015342025.1 Leptinotarsa tumamoca
AACAGTTTATCCATGTAATTAGTCTTTAATGGACTGTATGGGTAATAAATACAAATAAATAAATAAATAAATCAATAGGATTAACGAAATTCTACTTATTTCTGCACAGTGGAAAGTAAAATTGTTCAGATACTTGAAAAATTTCATAAATATTATTTTTGAAACCTGAGCATACCCAAAAATCAGCTAGATATCGAATGAGACTCAGGATAATAACAAAAATAATACTTTTCTATTCATAAAAGATACTACCTAATACAAAAATATTATTCTTCGCAGTTATTTAACAATTGGATGGATCTGCGAACGGCAACACGAATTTAACAACCGACACAATAATCACTGATTCAACAATTATTGAAGGTGATTGTTGAATCATAAATAATGTCATACATTATACTCCAGAACTTTCTGAATAGATAAAATTGACTAACAGTATGTATAATGTCAGAACTTTTTTGGAACAAAAAATACTGTGCGATCTATACCTACTCACACATGCAAAATCCAAAAAGACCGGAGAAAAAATAAAAACTTACATTTATAACATACATACTTTGCTCTCGTGGTAAAAGTTATATTGGTGAAATATCAAGACGATTAAAAGTACAGAAATGAACAATGAACAAGATCAAAATTGTCAAGATACGTTTTGAAATCTTACGATGACCAAGTAAAATAGACGACAATGATAATTAATAAACCACATCTGGAAATCGTAAAAAAAAAGCAAACGTGCTTTTCGTCAACATAAGAAGCACATTTGCTCATTCATATTACTGGAGAGACAAGTGAGGTCACCATTTTAATTCACACACACGCAAGGGTTTTATCATTGATTCATATTCTTGTACACCCGTACATTGACGAAACGCAAGATCTGTCGAAAACATCGCCACTATCTGTGAGAGTATGCAGAAGAATCCGAGGCAGTTGATTTCGCATCACTCATAAAAACTGGTCATTCGCAGACCACAACTTGGTGGAATTTGCATCGTGTGTTCGCTGAACGACTCTTTCCTGTGGGGTTTCCTCATGTGACAGGTATATGCGAATGAGTCACAAACCACGGCGGTCCTCAAAACCAACATAGCTCATACCAACGGTCAAATTCAGCCTGATTTATGCGCCAGAGTCATGGAAAATTGGACGTTTCGAATTCGCTTCACCCAGGAAAACCATGGCGAATATTTGACGTTATATTCCACACATTATGGCATTAGGTATTTTAAATGAATAATACATTTCGATATCTCACGTAGCCTTTGTTTTATTAAAATTCAAATGTAGAAAGCATTCAATGAAGAACCCTATATAAAAAGTCGTTTGAGATTATACCAAATCATACAACTTTAAAAACGTTACTACGTTGTTCACTTTTTCCCCGACTCGTTTATGTGGAACCGCTACTCGAAAATGATTTGTTACTCAACAACAAAATATATTTTTCAATTCTGGAATATATTATCAAATTATAGATCATATCGAAAAATGTACCCAGTACCAACTTTGACCCAGATGGTTTCCAGTGATATATTAAAAAAAATTGTATCTCTCAACATTACATCTCTAGTGACAGTGTTGTTTACTATGTAGCAAATATGTAGCAATAAAGCTCATATAATATGGTATACTGAATATGAATCTTGTAACTTTGTTGGTGAATAAATAAATAGAAATAATTTTAAATGAAACAGTTCCATCGATCCAAGTTCCAATGATCAAAAGTGATTTTTCGAAATGATTTAAGTAAGTTTGTTGTTTTCTACTGTAGATACCATCTGGACCATTCATCATTTCGCAACACTTTGTTCAACCACGTTAAAAATCATCCGTCTTCCTCGAATGAAAGCTTGGAGCACCCAAAACGAATAAAACCTCAATACTGAACGCAAGATCTATGGTTAACAACTGGTTAAAGCAAACGTTCTCCTTCTGTCCTAATCGATGGCTCATAATCTTCCGCCAAGTGTAAATAATAGTTGTGTCTCTTTGTAGTTAAGTTTCCTGTGCCACCCACCGGTTCTTGACATGATAAATGGTCTACTTAACATCTTCATAGCCCGACTTTACCCAAATCTCGTCCCTAAATACTGCTCGCTAAGACCACGCACAAAATCACATTGGAAACGTAAACTGGATTTCACGGTAGATTATGCATCACACTGAAAGAAATTAGTTCTTTTCAGATGTTTTAAAATGCATTAGTTGAAATGTACTTAGTAGGAATGTGCTTTAGAAAAGGCGGAACTAATGTCTCTCGAAAGAAATGGTAAACCTCAGGAGTCAGTATCAAATGTGGGTTTGTTAACATTGAGGATTTCAAAAGACAACTATTCTTTGTTATCTGTAGCAATCGGTCACCGATGGTTGCATGTTTGTAATACACAAAGTGAACAATTGGAAATATAATGCAACAAATCACGTCTTTTTTGATACTTCATTGAGAAATATGTTTATGTTGAAGTTTTTTAGATGATGAAAACAATATTCTCAATTATGGCACAGCAAATTTCCACAAATGAGAATAATATTTTGTTGAGTATAAGTAAATAATTTTTGTTTCATTTCGTGCTGTTCATAATATTTCAATAAATTTATATTCTTCTTCATCCAGTTTCAATTTGAACAACACGGTTTGTTCATGGTTATGTCACTTTCAATAATAACATCACCATTTATAAACATGATTTTTTCCACAATCACCAACAAATTCAGATTTATCATCAATTTTTGATCGTCCAGGTCCTGATGATGGTACTGAAGATGAAGGAGAGAACAATATGAAAATAAAGTTAGCGAATCCAATCTGATCTATCAAAAAAAGAGATATAGCTTCAAAAAGAGATGTTCAGAGCGGAGCAAAATGTTAAACATGTTTCTGTCTTTTGTGATATCGGTTAGAATTATATTAAATTATTTGTCTTGTGATGAAGACTTCTACACAAAGACTAAGATACAGTCCCATGTTATGATCATCAGATTAAATTGTGATGTTTTCAAAAAGGTATAGTATATTGTTCTATATTTTTTATTTCTCTTTACCTGAAAGGAAATTTAGTCTCTGACTTACATTACTGAAAATATTAATAACAAAAAATGGACTTTGTTCGTCGATAATACATATACAAAATCAAAAGGTGAAGCTCTTTTGCTTAGGAGAATTTGGGATTTTTTTGAAAAGACAAAACATAATTGAAATATCAGAATGAATTCTCATTCAAAAATGAAAGATTTTGGCTTTCTACTCCAACTTTATACAAAAAGTCTGGGAATCTTCCAGAGAAAGAAATAAAGCAATTAAATTCCAAATGAACTAATCACAAGGATGTGTAGATCATGCAAAGAATTAACTTTTATTTACTTGTTTACATGATCTACACATCTTCGTAAGGTGTATATTTTGAATTCAATTGTTTTATTCTTTCTTTTGGAAGATAGAGAATTGGAAAGCCAAAACCTTTCCTAAACATGTTTTTCTCCTAAAAATATACCTCTTTCAATTCAAAAAACTATTTCCGTTTCTTTTACCCCATAATTCGAGTTTCCTATAAAGCTTCAGTTCTCAAATCTACTACAAAACCAGGGAAAGGTGTTGCTGAAGAGATATTTCTGTCTCATCCATAGTTTGCTTTGCACTGGAAGTACCGTGTTAGGAATCACACGTTAAAAGGTAAAACTTCGTTAGTCCCTAGCTCGCACAAGGTTCGACTTATGAGGGTTGTCGTTCGTAGGGGTGCGATAGCTGGTTAACGAAAAAACATATTTTGAAACATATTTTCAAACTCTTGGAGATGAAAATGCAATTGAATAAGAGAAGTTAAGATGAAATTCTGCGTTGAGGAACTACCTAATTTGTGAATTATTTGTACAAATTTGTATAGTGGATACAGTAATGTCCAAACAGATTATAATATTCAATATTCTGATCAAATAGCCTCGCCATCCAAGTTGTAAATTTTTTCCACTTTTCGAAGAGAACAAGATCTAGGGTGGTAGGCCGTGGTCGAATGGATTCTAAAAAACTAAACGTTTCGTCTGCTACTGCGGCAGACATCATTAGCGGTATGTACGTTGACTCCGAGGTTGAAGGTTAAAGCGAAGTCTCAACTACGACTGACTGACGAGCTACATGTTCACTCCTATTTATAATTGGAGATGGGTGGTAGAGGTGATAGTAGGGAAAACGTTGGGGCTGATGGTGGTAGCGATGGCATGTATCCATGCAAATGCTCGCACCTGATTGGTCCTCACGTCTGCTGGGTCGTTCTGGTTGAGTTCTGGCCCTTTTTGAGTACTGAATATCACGCTCTGTTGACCCGTATACCTATTCTTTTCTGTTGAAATTGTTGGGATGCTTTTAGATCCCAACGGCTTCCCATGAAGTCCTGCGTGGTGATGCGTTGAATTAAACAGGACGGCAGTTTCTATCAGAACATGTTCTGCAATTGCATATTTCTTCGATTGTATACGCATGCGTTCTTGTATCCTGGTTGTGATGCTGGGTTTGGTAGTTCCAATGTGAACTGACCCTCAGGAACAGGGAATCCTGTAAACACTGGTGGATCTCATAGGCTCTCTTTTGTAGTTGGCCGATCAGATTATGCTGTCGTGACGTTTGAACAGCTTTACGTTTGGATAAGGCAAATAGACTGTGCCCACCACTGGTGACTGTATCGTGGTCAAAGTTGGAGTATTTCTCATTCAATGATGTGAGGCACTTTTGAATTATTTTGCTGTTGAACCATTGGTCTGAAGAAATTGGTTTAGATGACGAAGTTTTTCATCAAGAAGCTGCGGTTTTCAAATTCTAGTGAAACGAACAGTGTTTTCATCGTGGCACGTGTCTGCCTTGGATGGTGGTTTGAGTTCTTGTTGGGATCCTGATAAGTATTAATATGTTTGCTATGAACTGGTGTAATCTTGTTTTCCGTCAGTTTTTCTATTGACCAGCACAACCAAAAATAGTATCTTTTCTTCGTTTTCCTTTTTCATGATGAACTGGATGCAAGGGTGAATAAATAGAGTGATGTGGCTTAGACACTGTTTTGATGATTGTTCCCCGTGGCTTAAAATAACAAAAATGTCATCAATATAGCGAAACCAACAAGTAGATTTCGACGGAGAGGTACTGATCGGAAAATTCCATGTAAGAATTTCCATCCTCATGGCTGAGATGACACTTCAATCTACCGTGAAAGCCGTTTTCACAATCCATGAAACTTACATGAAAGAATGAACGTTTGCGAAATAATCAACATACCAGCCACACCTGCTTGATAAAAAAAATCAACCCGTTACTTTCGACAGTCCAAAATAATCCGAGTCGACGTTTTTAGAGCGGACACCCGATACCATACGCCACATGAATTCATAATCCCTTTTCAAATTCGATACGAAAGAAATGACGTCCATTTCGAGTACGGTTGCTCTACAGGGAGTCTTACAATGTATCAAAAACCTATTAAGGAACCCATAAATAAACACATTGTGGATCTTTTCTTCTCGATGAATATACGCGTACTCACATAATCAACCGGAAGCCAAAAGGTGGCTAAGGATGTGTGAAAGAAATCATTTAATGCTGTGTCAAAGGGGCTATTTAGTCCAATGAAAGGACGGTTCAACCTATACAAAATCCGTTGAGATCTTCGTATAAAAATTTCTGCAGCAGAGTTTTATTATGTCAGAGTATTTATTAATAAGACCGATGTACTTTTGAAGGTGTGATTGATACCTAAAACTTCAAATATATCTTCAGGTAATTAAAAAATCTTACCAGTACTTTACGTGTTCATGGGTGAATTGATCAAAATGAAAAACTTGGATTCAAAGAAAATTAAATATTTACTTCTCGACTCTACACATGCTACTCTGTTCAAAAGGTTCTTCTGATTATAAAAATGGTAGAATCGGGACTTCTCTCATCTAACCTTGAGATGATATCCCCTTGTCATAAAATATCTGTCATTTTTGGTGGGGTTCTTGATGAAAATCAAAGCGGTACTAATTGGTGAACCATACTGGTTCGCCCATGGCGAACAAGGTGAACAAGCGAACGAACTGCCACTGGCAAAGTTTTATTCAAGAAATAAAGTTAGGTACACAAGTAGCACCAGTACATAAATTGAAAGGGGATGTGAAAACATAAATTGATAAATTACCTCTTTGTATTGAAAATGTACTATAAACTCATTTCAACTCCACTGAAGTACAAGAGAAAATATCAAAATAATTAGAAAGTTTTTTCGGATGTTACTTCCTGTTATATGATTCGTTATACATTTAAGGCCAATTTTTTATGCGTTCGTTGAATGACAAATATACTTATATATTTGATTTTCGTTGAAAGTGTCTTCAAGAAAAGCATGAAAGCATATGTTGTGTTTTTCTCTAAATAAATCTGATCAAATATTTTTAATAATGAAATATAGTTTGAGTCTCAGAATGACTAAATGCTATATTCCAATAATTCTGAAACTAAAAAACTTCTCAACATTATTTCGGGCAAAACACTGATAGATCATCATCAGTTTATCAAAAACAAATCCCATATATTTTACCTCTTGAAAAAATTATAATAATGCAAGCACAACAATAAAAACAGAATTTCAGTGTAAATAGATCAGGAGTATATAAGTTGACTTGTAGTTTTTGCCCGAAACTTCATATAAGCCAAACGGGGAAAATCTTTTCTCAAAGAGTTGAAGACCTTAAGTGTACTTCTTTAATGTGAAGAACAATTCCACTTTTGCAACAAGTCATATTTTGACAGGGGGACCTGCGTTTGATCATGACTGTGATACAACATTTGAAAGAAAAAGGTTTGAAACTCAATCTTTTGGAGTACTTGGAAATAAATAGGTTTCAAAAATCTGAAAATTTACTCAGTAAAACATGCAATGTGAAAACTCAATTCATTTTCAATTATTACATACACATTCTAATGAGTTTGTGAACTTTATTTCATAAAATTTTAATTTGCAATTAGTTCATGAATAAACACTAGTAAAATTATAAGTCATTGAGTAGGTATGAGGTAGTATTATTAGGTAGAATTTAATTGGAATAAACACGTCTGAGAAAGCCATTGAATAGTGAAACAAGTGTTGCAGTTTTGTAAACTGTTTAGTGAATATCTCATAATACAGTTTCACTATTTTGATCGAGTACCGGCTAATTCCATCACATGCAATCATCAAATCGATAATCATTGCAAAAATCTTCATGCTTTCTTATTTCAATCTCAGTTACTTCTTCTGAAGTCGTTTCTCTTGGTTTCACCAGAAGGATTAGTCTTTCTTATTTTATAGTCTAAAAGTCAAGATGTCCTCAAGGCAAATATTAATCGTAAGTACCTTTATGTTCTGTATAATTGTTTTATTTTGATAAATTTATATATTTTTGATGTTCGGACTGACTTCCGTTCAGATATCACAAAGTAATCAACTAAATAAACAATCCTCTTTCATTTTCTATTTCCGACATTTAGTGGAGGCGCCTCGTTAAGTTTCTAGAGGTTCATTCGTGAAAATTAATTTCGAAAGATATCATTCATACAATTATATCTGAATGTTGTGAAAACGGAAGGGTTAGTGTGAAGAATGTTACTAAGTATTATGAATGATGTCATCATTAAATTTTTCTCTCTTTTGGTAAATTCTATTCAAGTGAAAGGTATGTGAATTTTTAACCAATTCTGATTTTAGTGATGCTTGTGATTTTCAACGGAATCCGTTTAATAAAAAAGAGGTTTGAATGTGGAAATTTGAGGGTTGAATGACTGTTGTAAATAAATTCAAATTCATTGAAAGATTTCGATCATTTTTAAAATTGAAGGGGTTGTTAGATCTCTTCTAGATATAAATATTAAGATACATATAGATAGATTCAATTGAGTAGGGGCAAATATTTTAACAGTTCCACATGAAACTACTTGGTTGAAAATAGTATCGAATAGAATTCATTTGAGTAATTTTTGAAAGTGTGTTTTCTTCAAGTAAGAATATTAAATAAAATAGAAGTTACATGGAGAAAAATTGAAAACGCATTCAGTGGATGTATGTTCAAAAGTTGATTAATAAAGATTAGTCGATTACTAAAGAAAATAGATTGTTTTTCTGTTCTGTTTTTCCGTCAACCAGCTGTCGCCCTCATACGAACGACAACTCTCAAAAGTCAAAACTTGTGCGTGCTAAGCACAAACGAGGTCTTATATTTCAATGTGTGATCAATAAACTTCAAAACACACCTTCAAGATACAAAAAATATCACTTCAAAATAAAATAATTTTTTTAGAAAAACTAGGGAAAAACGTTTCTTGAAGGTATTCTTTACATGTTTTAACCCAAAACTGAATACTTTGAATGAAAATTGAAAACAAATAAATTTTACACTACATTTTACTGGCCATATATCTCAAATATCAAAATGTATTCAGTTCATTTTTTTACACAGTGTAACGCGTTTTTTCATGAACCTTCATATGAAGATAAAATACAACTGTCAGATTAGGATCTAACTCAATCCACTGACATAATCAAAAGGAAACACGTTATGAACGAAAGGACGTGAAATAATTCGTTTAATGCCAGTTGTGGGCACCTTGATATGTTTCACTGGTTCTATACCTTAATTGTTAAAAACTTTATCCTTTCAAGGGTTATATTTTATGTTTTGTCCTAATAATAGAACTTGTAGGCGAAAAAATCGGTTCAACACGCCCTTAAATGCTAGTGAATTGAAATTTGATGAAGTTAGTTTCATTCACACGAAATCTTTTTCCATTCATCTGAGGTATTTCTGTGAAAAGGGTTCCAAAGGGCAAATATTATGAGAAAGATATTTCTTTCGGAGTGGGAGTAGGTTCTAATTCTACAGCAGTTTTTCGACTACAGGAAATAATTTGTTTTGTAAGTTCGCACCATATGAAAAACTTTTTATATTAATAATTTTACGAAAAAAATTATTCTTTATAAAAAGTTTTGCATAGTCTTAAACTTTGAACGAAACCATCAGATTTGATGATTTCAGTCGTATATGCGGTTTCTCAAGAAATATGAATTTGGCTCAAGATTAAATTACCTTCATTTTTGATAATAGGATAATATGATGATATGATAATTTGATAATATGCAATTACATCAAATTATATAGAAAAATTCTTTTTTGTAGAACTGTCATTGAAAGTGACATTTTTAGTGGTTGTCAAGAGTATTAAAAATGATGTGTACAAAATAGCGTGTAAAAAAAAAATTGTCATTTTATCTCTGATGACAGGTAAGAAAATGTCACTTTTCATGAAATTACTTTTTTCCCCGGTCCCCGTGAAAAAAGTGAGTACTTTTTTCACGGAATTGTGTATTATACACGGAAAAAATATTAGATTTTAGCTCTCGGCACAATCTCGAGCTGAAATCTAATACTTTTTTCCCTTGTGTAATAAATTACTATTTCTTACGTTCACTTACTCAAATTTGTTTTTCAAAAATGCAAACTATTCGCTAGTATATCAGCAGTTTTCATACCATCTAATGATAGTTATCAACGGTAAGAAATGCATAAAAAACCTAAAGGATATATATACTGCTTTATTCTCTAAACACCCAGTTATCCATGACTGACAACAAAAAATGAATCTCGGAATTTGTCAATAACGCCATGTGTTGAAGTTTCTTTCGCGTGTAGATTGAATCAATTTCATTATTAATTATTATTGGAAGATATGGTGGAAATGGTGTATGCTTTGGGGGAAAGTGACGGAAACTGCCTCCTTGCATCTAGGATTTACAAAGAGAAGTTCCCCGAAAGAAGACAACCAGATGAGGGCATTTTATGCTCTACAGTGAAACTCCAGTAATATTCGTTACTGCACCAAAGGTTCCAAACAGTGCAACACAAGTACATATAAATATCAAGTGAAAAATTCTATAATTCAGGAAGACTTTCATAAGTTTCTATGAAATTACGAAGAATTTCTTCGCTTGTTGAATCATATATCTCCTCAGTCTGCTGTTTAGCAGAGACCTCGCTTAGCCGTACGTCGACCAAGTCGTTTTTGGTGTGTTCACTTTCATTTTCACTAGCCACAGATCCGTCCATCTTCCTTCCACAATGTTCACTGAAGTACTGAACTAATTACTGATGAAATAATAATGCCCCTGCTAAGAATGATGCTTAAATATCAAAATATCTGGATACGCTTCATTACCTCTTCAATACTTGCGATCATTCCAGTTTCTTACCTTTACACGTTCATTATTACTGAACGTGTCATGGGCCTTAAATAATTTCACTTTCGTAACAATCAAACTATTTCATTTCTTTCACGGCTCACCTCCATTTATATAAACGCTCTTATTCGTCTAGGTTTATATTAAGTCTGACAGTATATTTCATTCAGAAACCGGAACATCCAAACCAGTATTAATTGCCAATTTGTTCCTTTCAAATTAGTCTAAAACCTCCAGGAAGACCAACACAATACGTACTCAAATTGTGTAAATCTCTGGAGATTTCCACAGCGCTAGTTATGCGCTTCGACATGCCCTTCGGGAGTTCTGAAGTGATTATCTATTTATATATTTGAATTAAAAGGTGAACATTTTATATCTTTGACTTCTGGCATAGAAGGTGGAAATCGTGACTTGTTTTAATTTGTTATATAGATGGCTGAACAATTTAGAAAAATCGTAGAAAGATGTACGTTTGATGTCATAAGAAAAACATCTTGCCAACAAACATTTTTCTGCTAAAAAAATTAACACAAACAGTATCTTTGTAAAAAGTGTAATCTTGTACATGGGTAAAACTATGATTGAGTAATTTTCGTACAAATGTAGAAATCAAAAACACTACAAATAGAAAGAAAGAAAAGAATATATAAAATTAATTCAATGAGCATTTATGAAATAGAAATCTTTTCAATAATAATGTCACTCTTGGCATTACAGTAAACTGTGAACATGTCATTACTAATATCAGATATCTGAAAATGACATTATTAATACCAATGCCTCAATTTTTTGAAATGTATTCGTCAATATTTAATTTTAAATTGTGAAACTCAGATTACTTGTAAGTATTGTCCATTTCTTTTAGTTTTTTTCTATTGTATTTCATTTTAGCGTCCTGACGAAGTCTCTATTCAGAGAAGAAAGCTTGGCAATTTGTGAAATACAGTAAGTTTGTTTTTTGAACGTGTTTGACTGAAAGTGAACCATATGGAAAACTTATTTATTAAGGGTTTTTCGACAAAAATTTATTCTTGATAAAAGTTTGTGCATCCTCTAAAACTGAACATGCACCAACAAAAAAAGTAAAACACACGTAATATACGAGGAGCAAATATTTGATTTTGAGACAGGAGTAAAGTACTCTTATTTTGAAAAATCTCAGGAAATGTTATTTAGAAAAGTTGTTCAGCATTGAAAAATACATCTAGATTTGAACTCATGGCCATGTTTTTTTTTTACCGTTTTTTTA
>WOGQ01003527.1:0-11483 GCA_015342025.1 Leptinotarsa tumamoca
TATATGGTTTATAACAATTTATTTTATTATTTTCGTTATATGTTCATTCCTTCAATCTTACATAATGAATACTAGAAAAACATACATTTTTTCGTCAATTGGAAATCGAAAAAAATTAATGCCGACATCACCCTGCAAATTACATCAATCCACAGCTCGACACTTGTTCATTTTGAAACTAGACACGAATTTTTCACAAATACAAAAACACCACTTACAACGACTCACTGTAATAATATTCCATGCCTCAACTTGGCTCGCTTGGTAAATGCATCAGGTTCAGTCGGTTGCGCTAGAGGTCGACTGAGCATAAAATTCGAGGTGGGGAATCTCGACCCAAATATGGCGAAGAGTGAACTTACTTGTGTTTACTTCAATAGGATGTATATATATTAACATATTATTATTTGTCATGTCCGAAGTAATTTTATTCAATACAGTATTATCAGAGTTCTTTTATATACTATATTCAGGAGTATAAAATTTAAATTTCCTTTCAAAGGTTTTGAATGTATGTGTTGCATAAAAAATTTCAGTATGTATATAATCTGCATTGTTCGTTAATTGTTTTTGGGTGATGTATTATTCATCATATAATTTTAATGAAAAAAGATTCTAACTCCTGAATAGATTTTATTGAAATAACACTTGAAGTATTCAAATTTGTAACTGAAAGTATTTGAGTATACCTAAGTAGTATTGCTTTTGATTGTTTACAAGTTTATAAAAATTGTTTTACAAAGTTTTTGTTTCATTTGAAAATTGTCCTGCAACCCCCCCATTTTCCACAGGTATACATAAGATTTTTTAGGTAAATATGTTCAGTAGTTCATACATTTTTACGTGGAACAATAATATATTGAGTAAAACACTAGTCACTCACTCTTCAGAGGGTATTTTAAAATTTAGGAAAGAAGGTGAAAGAGGTACAATATAGAAGACATGTGATGAAGCCTTTAGAAATCATGTTGGTGTTGAGTATTCATGTCACAAATGGTGAAAAGGTGTCAAATCTATATGAAGATAATGAAAATAGTCTGGTAAGAAAAGGCAAGAGTTAATGCCAACTTGCTTGGCTAAGTGACAATAAAGTAAACTTTATTTTCCTTCAATTTCGGTCATAACCAGGTCTTTAATGGCTTCTTTGTTTTGCTGTTTGCCAGCATTTGACATGACCCATGGTTCTGTCTTAAGGTGGATTTTTATTAAAATACCGAGTCATAAGTATACTAAAAAGCTTATGATGTGCAGTGTTGCAAACTTCCTGAAAAACTACTTACCTTATAGATTAACATTAGATGCATTCATCATTATTTGCAATAGAATAATTTTTCTTTTGAAATTCATCTGTGCATGAGATCTGACCTCTTTTGTATGATTGACTGTATATTTGATGATGAATATTATATAACTACATACTGGAACTATGAAAAACAGCAACGCTTATTTTGAAATTTTATCTAAAAAAGTCATCTACTGATGATGCTAACTTGGCGAAACGCGCGACAAGAGGCAGCATTTTTGTTCATTTATATATTCTTAATATCAGTAGATTATTCCTTATCCTATTCAGCAGAAACTAGTTGATTATTTTCTATTTCATTATTGGTATTGTGATATTTCAACGACTTTTTCTCAATAATTGTTCATTCATGCCCATATACACAATGTCTCAGTAAGTCGGAACCGTACGCAAAACTTATTTTATTATTGATCTAAGGAAGAAAGTTATTCTTCATAAACAATTCTACAAAGACTAAAACCTAAAATCCAACCATCGGTTATCAAATTTTTCAAGTGATGTTATGAGGTTTGTGAAAAAATATAAATTTTGCTCAGAAGTACATTTATTTTTAACAATGTCGAAAATTGTTATGAAAAGTTGATCAGAATTAAAAGTCTGGTTTAAATATGAAATTGCAATTATTTAAGAAAAATCAGGTTTTGTTATTTAACCAATATTTCTACTTCATAAATTGAAGCAAACAGAGGACAGTAGTGAATACTGTGTTTATAGCCTTTCTGAATACCATTGATGACACCTGTACATCCGCAAATCAAACGATAATATATGCTGATGACATTAATATTCTGATGACACAAAAACATTTACTGATATAGCCCTGAAAATGGACTCATCTTGGATAGAAAAATGTCCAGTTTAAAAAAAAAACAAATCCAAATTATGACCTAAACTTAACCTTATCTGGTACTTGCCAAAACTAAGCAATACATGCTATATTATAAAAAATCTGCGAGGTACTGTATCAGCAGACATCCTGAAACTGTTATATTTTGGCTTGGTTCAGTCTACTCTGCAATATGGCATGATCTTTTGGGGGTAATCTTGTCACTTTGAAAGGGCATTCAATTATACATGTAAACATTTATTCCAGAATCTCCAAAATTCCAATGTTTGTATATTTTTGAGCTGAGGACACAAATGTATAATACTAGGAATAATGCAAGGTTATCAGTCTGAAAAATTCACCAAAGCATATTGGTATCAAATATTTCAATAAAATCAGAAATATAATAAATTTGAATCTGAATGATATTCTATTCATAAATAAATTGGGAAATTTTCTACTTGAAAAAGTATTCTATAAGGCTGAAGAATTTTATATTTCCTGATACCTCACTATTGTGAAACTGACTATTGTATGTATAATTTTTTTGATTTGTTTTGCTACTATACACTATCTTAGCAATTTATTTGTAGATTACTTTCTTTTTTTTTTACTGCTGGGTTTCAAACACGTGTTTATGTGTAATGCCTTGTATAATCTTTGATGAATAAATTCTATCATTATTATTATTATAAATTGTAATGTGTTTTGCCGTTCACGTCAAACATTTCTTGTCAGTGTATCCAAGATTACATGTACAATATATAACAGATGAAATTTCATTGTTATGTATTGTAGATATAAGTACCAATAAAAAAAAAAGTAAATTAATTCTGATCGACTTTTCTCAATGAAAATATTCGAGATTGTCAAAAATAATGATACTGTCCTCTTGAGCAAAATTCAAAATTTTTAAAAAAACCTCGTAAATGGCTGAAATAATTTGAGAACCGCAAGTAGCAATTTGTGTTTTAGTCATTTCATAACTTTTCATGATGAATAACCTTTTGCCTAAAACAATAATACATTTTTTTTCAATTAGTTTCAACTTACTAAGCCACACTGAATACTGTTTAATTTTTTTCAGTGGGTAACCAATTTCTAGAAAAAAAATATTTTTTCCAGATTTACCCTAGATTTAAATTATCTCATGAAAGGCAACACTCTCTCATTCACCAAATTAAATAGGTAAATGAGGCGGTGGTCCGATGAGGAAATATGCGAGAACTATGATGTCTATGTTTTATTCAATCTAAGGCATAACTTTCATTTCTGTTTTCACTCAAAAACTGAGAAGTACCTAACAATTTTTTCAATATCAACATTCTCTACTGTGGCTTTCAAAACCTGTTAAACAATGTTAGAGGATCTTTGTCTAATGAACTGCCAGGTTTCCAGGTGTGCAAACACTTTTTCCACTGTCTCTTGTGCATTTCGCTAACCAAATTCATAACATCATTAGGTCATTTGATGATAATTTGGTTGGCATAACACGCGTCTAGAAACGTGCTTTTGTTTTGGTGCGGGGAAAGTGTTTTAAATAGAGCCAAAGGTTCCAATTTTACCCTATCAGAAATGCATTCTCTGAAGTGAAAAATAAGTTTTAGTTTTGGAACAATTGACAAAATATTCACAACTTCCAGAAGACTTTTTTGGTCCTAAATCTGGTATAGAGATTAGTTCTGCTATGTTTTGAAATTCAATTTCATCAGTCAATATATTTATACAGTGCTTTACTACTCTCGATACTAATTATTCCCAAACTGACAAGTCTGAAAAATGAACAAAAAAAGTAATTTTTATTTCATTTATTGACATCACAGATTTCAATTGACAGAAAATACTAATCTTTACAACCTTTGTTATGTAGGTGCCAAATATAGATATCATTTGAAAGAAAACTACATAATGACTGTTATGTATCGTGTAAATTTTCATAATCAGAACAAGTGATGGAATTGACATGATAATAAGTTACAACTATAGTACAATTCCATAATAGTTGGCACTAAATTCTCAGAAATATTATTGTATTGAAACGAAAATATTGTTCTCAAGGTTGTGATTCTATATATTTTATCATCATTTTTCCTCATCTGTTTAGTATGATTTCCGTTCGCCACTGCAAGAAACAGATTAACGCAAAAAAGTCACGTCACTTCTGAGAATTTAGTGTCTGCTACTTTAGAATTATAGTATACAGAAAACAACTATCCAATAAAAATCAATTTGTTACATGCTCCCACAATAATCATGCGATTCATTAGTCAACAACAAATGATTTTGAAAAACCTCTATATTCCATTGTCCAGTTTTGGAAGTTATTTCAAAAATATCTGCCAGCATATTCAAGAAAGCTTTTAAAACCTTTTTGTTTTTTGAAAACAATTAGCCTATCATTAACATAGAAAAATAATAGTTTAACTTTCTTCAATTCTGAAATATTCACAAGGATTTGACTTACAGCTATCAAACTAACATTCCTGAAAAAAATATAAATTTGAAATTCCTGTCAGAAGAAGCCCTTTAGGTATCTTTATGTATTTTTTTACAGCTAAATCATCCTTACTGAACTCTGAGCTCACTAGTTCTTCATATATTGCTAGCTCAAAATTGACTACTGAAGTTGGAGGTTATACCTTATCACTGAAATTATTACAAGGAGACGTCCAAATAACTAACTTGCACCTGTCTTAATTGTTTTAGGAGCGAATCATTTTATTATTCATCAAACTTGCTGCTTGTCTTGCTTCCTAATGTTTCGTGAATACAATAATTTGTATCTATTTAGTTTTGACATTAATTCTTTTGGTATTTTTGACTTTTGCTAAATTGGACAAAACAGATTATTTTCCTTTTCCCTGTATTACATTCTTTAGTTTTTAGATGTGGAATCATATGCTATGAGATACATTTGTTGCTTTTGCATCCCATGTTGATCTTC
Source organism: Leptinotarsa tumamoca (assembly GCA_015342025.1). NCBI lineage: Eukaryota > Metazoa > Arthropoda > Insecta > Coleoptera > Chrysomelidae > Leptinotarsa > Leptinotarsa tumamoca. Next base: position 5,074 of record WOGQ01003527.1, read on the forward strand.
CATGTTGCTTTGAAATAAGGACTAGTCTAGCATAGCCAAATATATGAATGTGAATAAGATCGAGTTTATCTTTGAATCACGATGAACCATTTTCATAGGGGAATGTAAGGTGAACTTTTCCTATGAAAGATTCTTTTTCTTGCCGTTTCCTCACTTTTTAACAATAGAATAAATATTTGAAGTTTGTTACTTCATCAGTGAATTTTTATTATAAAATGAAGACTAATTACATTCATAAGGCCTCAAAGATAAACTTGTTGCAATTTGCCTGATTGTGCCAATCTTTTTGCTGATGAGTGATAAAGAACTCTTTGCATTTTTTGTAATTTGATAATCTCTAGCTAAAGAAATCTTCGCCTTGGATATTCAGACCACTGTTTGATGGGTTTGGCAGTCATATTTTTTGTTATTCTATTCATATGTCCCAGATGTTCGTAATAATTTTATAAGGTAGCAAATTCTAGAATATCCATAATTTCATCAGATTTTGTGTCGAAAAAATTGCAATGTACTACACACAAAATCTATCAACTGAGTAAAACTTTATTGTGAGATTTTCACTGAACATATTCAGTGAAAATATCAGAATAAAGTGTTACTTGAATCCTTTAAGAATTTTCATCATGTTTAGGCCAATTCCATGACAAACATATCATTATTCATAGTAGTAGAACTGGTTGAAAACAAGCTTGGTGTTGAATCTTGAAAATTTTTCATCCTTATAGGCTTCCAGCGATTGTTGACTAGACATCTATAAAAATTTTATGATGAACGTGATTTAAGTCTCTCATCGTTGACCATTTTTAGGAAATTTCTCGATAATTTTCATCGCAAAAAGATGTACTAATCTTTGTGAAACATTACATGTTGGGATCCCTAACAGTCTGCAACTACTAATCTTTTTCATTTCAGAAAGTGCTTTAGATTAGTTTTAAGGGATTTGTGGTACTTATTTCTGACACTTAAAGTGTCAACGGATAGTTCTCCTTCGTCTGCTTTCATTATTTGATCTTCTTCCAAATGAAGTGCTGAAACATTATCAAGATCTCATCGTAATTCAATATTGTACCAAACTGTTTTAATGTTCTTGAATTTTGGTGTCAAACTATTTATAATGCCAACAATTTTTACAACACCAGAGAGCATTTCACTTTGGTTTTCAATTGGATGCAAACTTTGACACTTTTGCGACGTGTCAGCTTCATTCTCAGTAATATTGATGAACAAATATTGTGAATTCAAGCTCATAACCTTTCTTCACTATTCTTGTATAAACTTTATAATTCTAACCAAATTTGTTAAGCACTATTACAAGGTAATACACGTTGAGTTTAGTCACTCTCAAAGGAACTTATTATTGCTGTCATGGCTCTTTCACCAGATCTCTATAATTTTTTTTTGTCATTTGGTATTACAGATGTTTCAGTGATAATATCCAACAAACCCTGTCCTCTTAGCATAGATTGGATCTAAAACTTTCATAGTCTATCCTTTTGACCATTCAATGGATGAATTACTTGTTTTGCTCCGTTAATCCTTCATTCTGCTCTTCTACATGAATTTATACTACAAAGTGAAGTGGCTTGATTCTTTAAATATATTTAAATATGCTATTTATAACCTCAAAGAATATGCAACAATTCCTGGGCCCATAACCTGGTGAATCTTCTGAAGTTTTGTTAACAGAATTTCAATAACAAAAATTACTTTCATGAATATGCCTGACAAAGCTCTTACAAACACATGACAACTATCTAATCGAAAGTAATAGAAGTAGCATACATATGAAAATTGGTAAACAATTGATCTCAACACTTCAAATTCAATTTGATGTTGTTTTTGACCGTTGTCTACTATTTGAATATCATTTATTTCCTGCACTTGTTCTACCGTAAAAACTACCCTTAACAAAAAGAGAAATATACAGAACAAGTACATAACAGGGACCTAACAAACTGATGCTGCATGATCAAAGTATTACGAACTCCTCGAAACATTAGTTCTGAGAACAATAATTAGTAAAAATCTTATAATACCTATTTTATAGAGTTTGTGCTAAGTGATAGTGGTGAAGACTTAGAATCTTCCCCTAGTAGGAATGTTTCAAGTTCAATATTTACAATATTTATATAAAAATATACAATTTTCATGTTGCTTTGCAACACCTTAATCATAATTCTATGATCAATTACTAGCAGAAGCATTATCTTTGCATCGAAAAGAGAATATATTTCATTTCATGCAATAAATTAGTCACAATTTCTGACAGGAAACTAGATTTTTATCTATATTTAGGAACCAGTTTTTTGTCAATAATATTGGGACAATTTATTATTGAAAATTGGTGTAGATAATGGAAAAGTATGTTTCAACTTATATTATCTGTAACTTTTAATAGGAATATTGCACTATATCTAATTATAAGATAGCAGCTAGATGAAAACACAAATGTATAAAATAGGAGAGTAGTCTCATTGTAACTTTACAAATTGAAATAATTTCTCTCAATAAACTTTCAAAATTCAAAGTATTGCATCAACTAATTTTATTTTAAATGTTTTTTTCTGTACAGAATGAAACAGTTTTTTGACATAAAATAATTCACAATATTGAGAAACTTGAGATGAAAAAATAAAATAACAATATGCTCACCAGGTGTTTGATATCCCTTGAGAATTTTTAACAATTGATTCATGTATACATTTGAAAGGGGTATATTTCTTATCAGAGATTAGTTTGTGAAAAAAAGCTTCTGTATTTCTCCTTCTTCATGTAATATCTGAATTGTTGGATTGATATATTATTTGAAAAATATAATAGTTTATTCTGAACTTTAATATTGTTTACATATTTATCACTTTGACAATAAGATACTATACTAAGACTATAAAGTACATAATTTATGTATCAAGACCAAGCCCAGAATTTTATCGGGATAATAAACTATTTCCGTTCTGTATTTGTGTGACATGTTATGTCTTGTTTGTTATTGTATTGCATAAATACGAACTGAATTTACAGTTACACAGAATCAGTTCAAACTAAATAAATATTATCACCCTGTGAAAGGGGTATCAGGTCCAGGATGAGCAATTTTCTTTACTTTTTCAAAAATACTTTATTTCAAAAACACATTTATCGGAAAAATTTTAATCATCTCAACTAGCTACATCTTATTACAAATCTTCATATGGAAATACATATATACAAAAGTTAAAAGTGAACTATCTACAATTTTAAAAATGTTTATTTACAAAATCTTTAATTTCATATAAGTATGAAGTTCGATCATATGGATATTATTAACACGATATTTTTGTGTAAAGTAAAAGTAAATTCAAGTGAATCACAAATAACTAACTGAATAATTTTGAGAAAACATATTTTTTGAATTCCATTAATATTTATTATGGTGATGTGTCAATATATTTCAAACAAATTTATGATATAACAATAAAAGATAATATTTTGTTATGTTTACAGAATTCATTTACAAATGTTATTGGTGGTATGCTGGCACAGAGAACAAACCATATATTATTTACTTTATTTATACTGTATTCTTTATAAACATATATTTGAAACATTAAAATTGGAACAAAAATAGTCTGACATCTGTTTAAAAAAAAAAATCTGTTTAAAATCTGTTTTTCCGTTAATCAGCTGTCGCCCCCATACGAACAACTCTCAGAAGTTGAGAAACTTGTGCAAGCTAAGGACTAACGAGGTCTTACCTTTCAACGTGTGATTCCTAACACGGTTGCACATATATAATAATAACAGTTATTTCTGTCACTTGCAAGAAGAGAACCGAGTTTCATATTTTAAAATATTAGTAATTCAGATGGTTAGTTCGTGACTGGCTAGAATCTCCTTAAGATTTTCTAAGTAGTACTTTTGACATAATAAACTTACAGCCATCATGAAGATTTTTCTTCAACACTGTCATTTGAAGTAAAACTAATTTCAAATGAAACACGGAGTGAAATTGAAATAAAAAAATTTTATGAAAAATCTCAGTGCTTGGTAACCAACCTACTGAATGAATGTACTTAAAATATGGAATGTTAGTACAATTAATGGTAATAATTATCAAACAACAGACACGAATAATTCTTGTAACATCGAGAAAATATTAGCATTCTTTAAATATTATTTTCATTTATTCATGCTTCGAATTCAAAATATAGACAACTGTTGAAATATTTAAGAGACCAGAAGAATATAACTAATGGGAAATGTATACTGTCAATTGGCAAATATAGTGGCAGAATCAGGAAACACAATTTTTGGTACTATTCAAATAAAATTAAATATCTAAATGTGGTCGATAATCAGAGATCTTTGTATAAATTATTATTATAAATACAATATTTCATTCATATTATAATAATACAACTATAACAAGGTGTCAAAAAAGGTAAGAGACCCGGGTTTTTCTTTTCATGCATTGAAAAACATTTTTGTTTGAGATTTGTTTTTCAAAAACCTTTTTGTTGATATAGAAACTTAATTTCTGAGTGAGATAGGCAATTTTAATATAGAAATTTCTTCAATAAGAAATCAATATAATTTTTTGACACTTTGTATACTGAAATAGTTCAATCATGGTTTTCGAATTGAATTCTTGTAATCAAATATGGGTAGGACATTTTTTTCAATAAGTCAGGTAAGATATACAACTTCCTGTGGAAAAAGTTATACACAAACTTTTCGATGACAGTAGATTTTTATTCCAAATGTATTAAAATAGAAAGTTACGATCAGTCTTTGAATTTTATTTGTAAAATATATTTGCATTAGGTCCCGATGATGTCCAAGAAGTTATAAATGCATGATCAACAAATAAATTGATTTTAAATAAACTAACACATTGAATGTATCATCTGAATTAAATTTCTTTTTTCTTTTCTATGATCAAATTTTTCATTACCATGTATGTGACATGATTTTTAAAATGAACTTTTGAAAATGATGTACCACATATTCATTCTCACGTCTCATTTACGTAAATATACCAAACATTTTCAAGTGTATTTCCCATTTTGCCATATAATTTTCCTGAAAACATTTTTTTTAGATAAGTCATTTTTGGCTTTTGAAAACAATGTATTATTAGTATATTTATTCATTCTGGGACATCCCCACAAAAGTTTCCAACATATCTTATCATTTAACCACCTATACAAGAAACATATGTACTCCTCATTCGATTCAAGAATTCTTATTGCTTGAAATTTTTTTTAGATACAAATGAAACATAACAATTCAGAGTCAAAACAAAAACTTACTTTAAATGCTAGGAAACAGTCATGCGGGATATCAAATGTTGACAGAGCTGATTATAAATCAGGTGATCACCCGATATCCTCCTCATCTTAAGTCCTTTGGAGTCCTTAGGCTTTTCAATGATTTTCAGTTCTATCTGAATACCACCTTCGAATTCCAAACTTAATCTATCGCTCACCTCTTCTGGAAAAATACAAGTCTTAGGTACTATTCGGTCACTAATTGTCTTTTTCACCATCTCTAGGATGTCAGTAGACTGCAGTTTTGAGCAGACGTCTGATAGTTCCAATTCGAATGAACCCGAGTTTTTGTGAAGATTCATTGGCGGAATCTGACATAGCACATTACTGTTGTCTAAATTCATTTTGAAGTTTTGAAATATTTGAAAATTCTGTGTACCACAGGCATTTGTCAATTCTTGATTTATCTGCATCTTCTCGTAAGTATCGATAGACCTATTTCGAATTTCATTATCAAATACGTGGCTAGACTGTGTGTTCGAACTGGAGCTTGGGCTTTGATTTCCAATGCTTACACTATCATTGGATAATGAGTCATCGGAGTAACACGAGCCTTTATCCGAGTTTCGCCTCCGAAAAAACTCTTCTGGGATTTGAGACTCAACCTCTAGCGGTTTAGGTTCATTTTCCTGACTAGTTTTACGACCAATACCTCGAGTGATTGAAGGCGAATTATCGGCAGGTTCCGAAATGATAAAAGAAGGTATCCTAGACATTTTTAGATTTTCTAGACTGTCCATTGAATCTTCTGATGTGTCCGAGCCAGCTACGAGGGTCACTTCACTACCTGAAAAATTGAACAGTTGATTATTTACCAAATCATTGTTAGAAGAAATTGTGTTTCAAAGTTAAATGAGTATATTTTATTTTATTTTTTGTTTCATCAAACAATAAAAGCATGATCCACGGACATTTTCATCTATTGTGTAAAATAAACAATCCAACTATTGCTGGCCAATCAGATTTAACTGCAATCGGCTGACAGAATTCATTGTTACAGTATTATCAATCAATCAATCAATCAATTTATTCATTGTAAATGAAACATTACAACGTCGTTATTTCCTTAGTATTAAAATTAAAATTGAAATACATATACAC
>WOGQ01003531.1:0-11477 GCA_015342025.1 Leptinotarsa tumamoca
GAGAGGACTGTATCCTCCGCTAGGTGAAAATGTTAAGAACAGAAAGCCGTTGGTTCACAGATCGATAAGACTTTGGTTTCTGGTACAGGTATATACAGTTGCGGATCCAGGACAAATATCATAGGCATAGCTAAGCGGCTCAGGAATCACTTGTCCTCCACCAAGTAACGTCCAAGTTGATAGTGAACTACCTCAACGGTGAGACTTAGGGAATTGTCTCTGCTATGAATAGCTTCCTACATTGACCTGGAAGGCGATAAAGCTGCCGATTCCCTCGCAAAAAGAGGAGCTTCATTCGGTTTCGCCAGACCAGAACATGTCATTGGCATCGCTTTGGGCTTCTGAGAAGATTTACGAGGATTGGACCATTCCAAGCCATTTATACTCCCTCCGGCTTCGTTAAGGATCTGGTCTTTTTTGTCATAAATAAGACCACAAGTGCTTAGCTTGATTATTCTGTACTATTATGCGATATGATGGTCAGTAGCAAGGTGGATTCTGAAAGTGAGGTGTGGTCCAAAACTTTCCGCTACTGGAAATAAAACATCTTATGAAATGTTGAGTTCAGTGATGTAAATGAGACTTTCCTTTTGGTTTTTCTTTCCAGTTAGTAAACTAGCTCCCAAAACCCAAATTCGTCAATGTTGGGTTCGCGAAACTGAAAATAGAGTGATTCCACTCATCACCTCCACTAAGAAGATCAGATAAATTAATTTCGTGGCGTTTGCTAGAGACGAAGAACGTTAAATTATTTCAGATTGTCAACATCAAAAAGTGAAAGTTTAAGCTGCTCTCTATCATGCTGGGTTATTGATCACTCACTCACTGGCACAGAAAAAACCCGCATAGTATATTTGATCTTCACTTAGTGAAAGAGGTACCCTTCAGTGTGAAGGATTTAAAAAATGAATGAAAAGTACAGGAGTTGGAGGAAAACTTTGAAATTTTTCAATGAAAACTGGAAATGTCTTCCTTAGTTTCTCACTTCAAAAATATTCCCATAGATGACGCCACTATTTTGAACAGTATGCTACCTGTAGTATGTTCTGCACTATGTCCGTTACCCCATAGTATTTGTTGATATCTACCGTAGACGAAACAGCGAGCATAGTCACCTCCACCACCGACTGACCAGAAAAATAATTTTCACGCAATTTCGAATATTTTTACTTTCAAAAACTGTGTATTCTCCCAAGCTTGGCCCAGTTTGGCATTAAGAGCTATTCATAAATTGGTGGAATTTTATTTTCTCTTCTATTTTGTGTGGAGCTAACATATTCAATCCAGTTATCCAGTTATCCATCCAGTTATCGACGTCAGTCAGCACAAATTGAAGAAAGATATATATAAAATGCTCAAAAATTTGGCTTCTGAAAGAAATTTTTCAAAACAAATTTACTGTGAATTTATTGAATTTACTCAACAAGGAATATGGATATCCCAAATGAATATTAAATATAGGATTATTCAAAAATGATGGTTTTAATGAAACATTCCACAATATTTCACTGTTTGACTTGAATGATTCTACCAAAACTCGAGTAACTTGATTGGGATCTTTTCAAATATCGAGGATTGATGGTAATGATATACGTGTGAACATCATATTCAATAATCACAATAAAATTACTCGATATTTCTCTGCAGTGAAATTGTTCCTGATAAGGTGAGATATAGTATAGTGTATCTATATGATAATCCAATCACCATATCTTAGAAATAGGAGATACCTTGCTAACTTACCAAGACAAGTGGGTTAAACCGCCTTCAACTTCCATGGAGATATTACCGTTTTCAAAGGTCAATGTTATGAATGAGTGTCATTCAGAAGACCTTCAGGAAAACTTTTAGTATAGGAGTTAGTACATCCAAATTATACAAGGTTCTCTTTCGAAAAGATTTAGCCTAGAAATATTGATTATATCCTTATTCAATTATAAGGTTTATTTGTGTTATTCATTCTCATTTTGACTCTATATTTGTATTTGTGGATCATAAATAGTTTCAATCTATCTGCTGACCTTAGATATGAAACTTTTCTGGAAAAGTCCCTTCAGATTTAATATGATCTTTTCTAAAATGGGCTGGAGAATGTTTCAAAATATTTCTCTAATAAAGCACTCATATCATATCATTCTTTCAGTACTAAAAAATTTGAAATGGTTCTTGTGGATTGCTTATTAAATTATAAGGTTTATTTGTGTTATAAATTTTTAGTTTGACTCTATATTTGTATTCGTGGATCATTAGTTAAAGCACTCATATCATATCATTTCTTCAGCTCTAAAAAATTCAAAATGGCTCTTGGCTATTTTGAGACAAAAACAAACCTTTCTTGATAGTTCTCTTTCTTATTCAATTATAAGGTTCATTTGTGTTATAAATTCTCAGTTTGACTCTATATTTGTATTTGTGGATCATCAGTTTCTAAGGTTTATTTGTGTTATTCATTCTCAGTTTGACTCTATATTTGTATTTGTAGATCATCATTAGTTTCAATCTATCTGCTGTTCTGCAGTTTCAATATGATCTTTTTATAAAATGGACTGCCAATTATTTCAAAATATCTCTCTAATAAAGCACTCATATCATATTATTCTTTCTGCTCTCATGAATTTAAAATGGCTCCGTTAATCAGCTGTCGCTCCCATACGAACGACAACTCTCAGAAGTTGAGAAACTTGTGCGAGCTAAGGACTAACGAGGTCTCACCTTTCAACGTGTGATTTCTAACACGGTGGATTCCTTATTCAATTATAAGGTTCATTTATGTTATAAACTGTCAGTTTGTCCCTATATTTGTATTTGTGTATCATTAGTTGAAGCACTCATATCATATGATTCCTTCAGCTCTAAAAGATTTAAAATGGCTCTTGGTGATTTTGAGACAAAAACAAATCTTTCTTGACAGTTCTTTTTTTATGTTTTGCCTCTGGAGCATAGAGATTGGATCGATCTTGAATGAATACACTATTATATTTATTTTAACTAAACACATGAAGAGTATCATCATCCTTATTGTTTTTCAAAATGATTCTATTTTCTCTACAACACAAAATCAGGAACAATTTCACTAGGAAATACTCTACTATAAGAACGTTTACTGCGTATTATTAATTTGAACATAGCAATACCCATGGAATCCCGATTCAATTGTAAGTTATTTGTCTTTGGTGTTATATGTGAGTGTTGAATATTTTGTTGATCTGTTGTTTCAAAACCCCAAAATAACCTAAGAATGCGGTTTGTTCCCTGTTTTCTCATAAGTTGATTCCTGTAAAACTATCGTGAAAACGTTGTGATATCGACATGATCCACGTAACTTCATAGTCTCATGATGCAGAACGAAATGATGAAGAATAGAGTCCAAATATCTTTGTTTTTCAGGATAAAGAGACAATGTATTTTCAAAAATGGCATTCATATCTATGACTGCATAGATACATTCCTTTCGTATATTCTATACTCTCAGTTAGATAGCATAAGTTGTTCTATCATGTTCAAACTCAATTTTCAATAAAGTTATCTGAAGAGAAAACTATCAACTTTTCTGATCAGGAAACCTCATTGTTTCAAGACTTTTCATGAGTCAGCATGTAGCAAGTAACAAGCAATATGCCCCTGGTAAAATACAACCTAGCTCTTGAAAAAGTACGGTTTACAACCGATGGGAATGTACATGAAACCAGAACCTTTGGTGAGGACAACTACCGATACAGACTGCTGCAATTTTTTGTGAAAAGGGATGCTCATGACTGCATTGATGACGTAAATAAACTCAGGAATCTAAATCACTAAACTGTGTGTCTTTGAATGTCCATGGATTATAATTATTTTATTATTATCTGAAATGTTTCCTTCTGAACAAAATCAGCAGACAAATAAACACAGATATTGAATGAACTATCACCTTAGACAAGAAATCAATGAACTCATAGCAAATCATACTTTTTTCTTGCAACAAACTTCGCAGTTATGTGGATCAGATGAACTTCGCTATCACATGTCGTTAAATCATTTAATGAAACCTACGGAAAGCATGACCCAAAGAGGTAGAAAAAGACAACTGTATATGAAATACTAATTTGTTTGTTTTAGATTTATTTAATGTCTTCCCCAAAGACTATAACTTCAAAACTACAATTTCATAGTCGCTTGCAAACAATAAACAAAGTTTTTTATTTGAGTTAGTCTACGAGAAAACTCTCTCATTCCTGAGTATTACTTATGTTCAGTTGTCTTTCAAATTCTTAATCATTGAACCATTAACACCAAGACAGATATACAATTATCATAACCTCAGTTTCCAATCGTTCCTTCCAAACCAATCTGTAGACTTGTAGTTTTTGTATTCTATGTATTAATGTTATTGCTGAATACTTTCGTGTTTTATGTGTAGTTTCTCTATCGAAAATTTCACTAGATTTTACTGAAACATAACGAGAATATTTCAAATACTGTCACAAAGTAATAGAACGTATGAAAGAAGAAAGTTCAGTAGTTTTCTTTCCTCTGACCGAAAACAAGATAGAATTTTGGTGGTACCAGGATTGTTTTGGCATTGGCTTTCATAAAGTTTCGCCAATTTTCGTCATAAAACTGAGTAGAATATGAGATAGTAATATTTGTACTTTCAGGATTCAACCTGTATCTGAAATAAAATGTTTCCTGAAAAAAACCTTGTTTTCACATGACCTTACATTTCTATGTAGAGTGTCAGTTTGAAAACCTAACGTACCATCCACCTTCCATATTTTGGCACTTATTTGAAAACTACATATGTGTAAAAATACGTCAAACTTGAGAAAACATTTTGAAAGTTTGTTTAACTCTTTCAGCTACCTTTTCAAAAATACCTTATACTTGACCTTTCTTTTCAGCACTTTCAGTAAAACCTTAAAGATATTTGAGTACCAATTGTTTTGCAATAAAACTAAAAAAAAGAAAGTAGTTCATCTTATCAAATCTCCAAAATGACCAACATCTTCTGAACATCAACTGTTATTCTTCTCTTCAAATCTTCCAAATTTTGAGCTATGTTTTATAAGTCGGGTGATCGTGTTGGCCATTCTATTGCTCCTCTTCAATCAAGCTATCTTCCAAGAAATTTGTCATTAGCAACTGTCTAACTGTAAGAAAGTAGTATGGTGAAGCTCCATCTTGTTGAAAGGGGATTTGATCTTCCAAGCTAGTTGTTATTGAGGGGTCTGTTATTTCCTAAAACATTTCCAAGTAGAGCTCACCAGATTTTCATCAATCAATAAAAATTCAATAATCCTATTCCCGAAAATACCAGACGAAACGTTCACTTCCTCTGCATACTGTGTGTGATTTTCCCGAAATAGTCGCAGATTTTCATCGCTCCAGTAGCGATGAAAATAAAGCAAAGCAGTAAAGCAAATATTCTGTGAAATATTTTAGTTTTGATCCATAAAATCCGTCATTTTTTCACGAAATTCGATTCTTTTGTCGGAATGGTCCTCATAAAGCTGATTCCTTCCTTCCTTTGTAAGATTGCCACAGTTTTGTATGAAGAAGGAGAAGAAGATAGCCAAAACCTTCCTTTCTTGAGAGTTTGACGTGTTTTTTGCAACTTTTAGATTTCCTTTAAGGGTCGGAATATACAATACAGGGCGATACGTTTTCAAATTGACTCGCCGTATGTATGTTATCATTGCTGATAATTTCTTAAATTTCAGTCAACAAATAAAATGTAACATTACTGTTTCTCTTTTTCCTCTGCATTATTAGCAAATTTGAAAAATTCTCCTTATGTTTTTCCATTGCACTCTAAACTCTCTATGACAAACCCACAACCTAATACACACATTATTTGTATTTATTATGTACCGAGACCTCAGCAGGCTTATTCCTGAGTACTTTTGCAAAAAATTCAAGGTAAATTTTGGTAGTTTTCGAAATAGTACGTAAAGAGTTGTGCTTCGCTTCAAGTATTGGTACGCATCGCCTATAGGACACAATCAAATTCTGTAGAAATATAGTTGACTTTCTCGGTACCGCAGGTCAATACCATAAGAAGATGTATATCCGGTCTCTGAAAATGAATTTGATTCGGTTGGCTTTAATAAGGACACAGCACTAGTAGCACTAATAATATTGACATCAAATTAAGATTCTGTTAGTGTTCTCGAATACTAGTTTTCCACCTTGAAGTTTTCATCCACCTCTGTGAAATTATCAGCAGAGGGAAATCAATTGAAGGTGAACGTGAGTGCAAGAAAATAAACCCTTGGAAAACAGAACTTTCATCACATCTGGTCTCAAAGTCATTCAGATCAAAAATAACAAACTTCAAATCATTAGACAACAAAGTAATAACAAGCAAATAGAACAGCGATCTAGAGCGATCAATTTATCACTATCCCTGATAAAAATCACAGATTTTCACAAAACAGACTTCATATCCAATACGCATTCCACTACATTATGACGTACTCTTGAGTTTTCAGAGGCAAACGCACAGGTTGACTTTCGATTTTTATAGGAATTCAATTAAAAGTTTCGAGAGAGGGTCTACTAATCAACAGTTCATTTGATGTGCTACACTCGTCAATCTAACTATTATCAACGAAGATACAACTTAGTGCCTTTCTGGCATGCTGCGCCATCGTTGTTTCTTCTTCGTCAATGAGTTCTGCATTCCTTTCTCTTCCTTTTGATGTGCTACATGTGACGATGCGAATATAATTAGCGACACGTTGCACTTCGGACATGTTGCGCCATCTTTTCTGTCCGGCGCCAACGATGTCATCTTCAACGTTTTTTATGTTTTATCATTATTATTATTCAACCCTCATCTCCGAATTGAATTCTATCTAGCACAACCACCCAACCAATATTTGTTCCCTCCATTCTGATTGACTGACCAACGTCACTCTGTTTTCATAAATTAAGTTGTGTGTTACACAAGGTTCCGCTTGTAGGTCCGAAAATCACTAAAATGAGGCACCATAAAAAAACATGGGCAACTGAATCCTACTCCACGGAATTGCCGATGACATCAGACAACCGCCAGCAACATCACTATCATCAGTTTACAATTACTTCCAATATATCACGTTGGTATCGAGGCTAAGGACAAAGGCTACCACGCCAACGTGAGATATTCGTGCGCTAAGATGGGTGCTCGGGGGCTAAGCAATAAGGGGGCCCGAGTAAAGGGGGCCCAGAGGCGAAGCTATAAGGGACCCGAGGCCGCCGATGTCCACTGGGACCACGTGACTAGCGCGATTGACTAGGTGGTCTGTCTCGTTGAAGTGAGAATAATTTGAATTTCCCGCTGTGCGCGCGGTAGCTTCTGATTTGTCGAATGGGTGATGACGAAAGTGAAGGAGTGGTGGCGCTCTGGAGAGCAGCTCTTTCTACTCGACTGCAGACTGCATCTGAAGTAAATTACTGAAATATTGTTCTCACTTTTCAATACTCATCACTGTAAATCAACTCATTTACACTCACACAGGAGGCACTGTAATAAAACAATGAATAAGGTTCACCTATTTGTTTGAATAGAATCAAAATAATATCGGAGAGTCTGAGAGTCAAACAATTACTGAAGGTTCTATACTTCTTCATCGAAGGGAATAATTATCAACCTGATCAGTAACTAAATATAAGGGCTCGCCTTTGGGTTTAGTGCATTAAATCTTGCAATGCGTGATCGTGACCCCATCTCTAAGAATCATCGAGGAACTAACGATTGTGTTCTGTCTATCAGGATCTAGGTGCTTCGATATTCTAACCAGCTGTTCAAGCACTGTCTTAACTTTTGGGATCCAACTTTGGTTTCTATTCCCTACTAAAAACTTCAACTACAAGCTCGATTTTGATTCGACCCAAATTACGAAGTCGACCACCTGCTTGATATTTCGCCTTGAATTTGTCTTAATTCGCTTGGCTTGGTGAATATAAAAATTTCTAATTAAATCACCACTACGTCTTCTTCATTTGAAGCCAGGCACAGGAAAGACCTTTTCAAAATTCCATCCTCCACACATGGAATCGGTTTCGGGCTATGTTACAACTTGTTCCATCAGTCCCTTTTAACATGTACACAGAGAGCGCCCACCGATTCAAAGTATGACATCCTCGCAAACCTGGGTAAATATCGTTGTCTGTACCTTACTGCTCACTTAACGTTGATCACAATTACCAAATAAAAGAAGAAGAATACTTGGCATCACCTCATCTGCCTAACTATTAAATGAAGAAGATAAACAATTAATATAGAACTCAAATAGCCGTCAGAATTATCGACTTTGATTGATAAAGATTACTGATTGGTCCATAGGTAGTTAGATGAACAGATACATGTACAAACCAGATAAAACTTATTGTTGGTCGTTGGTGATTAGTAACAATAATTTTCATCTGGTTTGTATCTGCTGGAAACCTGTTCTTTTAACTACCAATATTGTGAAAATTTGTAAGTATTATTTTGTTTTTTGTGTTTGTGAAATAAACACTTGCTCTATGTCTTTGAATAAATCTCTAACCAAACTGATACCCAGGAAAACGATCCAGACAAAGCAAACCGATCAATTTCATTTCCAGATTACCGCGATACATTCCCCCTATCGAAAACATCTCCAGCATATCCAGAGCAACCGACACTAACGTCAACCTCATCCAGAAATCTAAATACTATCCGTTACTCCCACAAGATAGCACAGTTAGTGGCACAGCACATCATTAGTCGATGTTGCCATTGTTCACGACTCCACTTGTATATATGTATACGTTGCAATCACACCATTGTGATATTTTCGGCGTTGCCGGAGGCAAAGAAATTTCTTCAGGTTTAAGGACTTTCATTATAATGTGAAGAAACGATATGATTTGATAGACCAACTTATGAATAATAATTAACTATATTTTTTCATGAATTTGAAATGAATTCCTAATGGGTTGACTGAAAACATCCTGGTCGGACTATGGTGGATTAAATATTCAGAAATGCCTTTTTCTGGACATTATACTCATTTGTTCATTGAACAATCGAAAATATACAGAACATTGAATAAACAAACGTTGGGTTGAACATTTTTGTTCCTGGCGTAGTTATTGATTCGGCAGATATGGGCTGAATCAAAACTAGTTATTTACCTCCGTCTGCCCAATAAATAAGCACTGTTTCATGACGAACACGATGATATCGGGGGGTTTGCGAGAAATTTATCCTGAATGACTGTTGGAGGAAAGCTTTGAAAAGCGCAATTTCGATGCGAGAGAAGACTAGACTAGCTAACACTAGACTAGAGAACACAGCTCTGTTTTGGAGCAACAAGAAACGAACAAATAACATACGAACTCTGTTTCACCAGTGGGACGTACCACGCGCATCCGCAATGCTGCGTCCTCTTGTATCATTAGTGACAGTTCAGTCAGGCCTTTTTGACGCATCAAAATTTTGCATTTCTAAGCTTGACAACAATCATTCCAACCAAATTTTTTGCAAACTAACCTATACCTATACTAACCTATACCAACATTAATATATTCTATAGGCTTCATTCTTTCGATTGGTATAATATTTGATCAATAAACAAATGAGCATAATGGTGAGAAAACTCATTTTTTAACTTTCAATTGAACATAGTCTGACCAAAATTATTTCAGGCAACCTATCGGCCATTTATGAAAAGATGCTTTGGAGTCGGTTCCATTTCATCATTTTCAATGATCTTGGCGTCAAATAATCATGATCAAGTGAAAACAAGTTATTCTCTGTTACACTTTTTATATAAACGGACTGACCTGCAAACCCTTCGACAGAAAGCTTTTTGTTTTGTGTATATTTTTCTGACAAATGACAGATTGGTTGTTTTATGCTCTGCTTAGACGAGTTCTTGAATTGACCGATGTTGCAACAGTCGACGATACAAGTTGATACATCGACATAATTGTGAGAATGAATTGTGTAACTTTTTTTGGATTGGAGTTTGTTTTTATACATGTATATTTTACGTTGTACCTAGGGTTTTTCCATTCATACCGGATAAATAATAAAAAAAAGGAATCCTTCGTCTTCATCTGTTAGAACGTCTCCTAATTTCCAATACATTTTCTTGAAAATGTTGAAAACGACCTTGAATATGGCTCATTCATGGTGAAGTTAATCAATTTTCATCGTGAAATTCATCTTTATGAGTGAAATTGATGTTCTTGAATGTCATTTCGCAACCTCTCTTCATAAAAACCCTATCATATTGATGCCATCTGGTGTTGAAAAAGAATTTCAAGTCGAGTGCGCGTAATTTCACATTTTTGTAACTGGAAAAACCGAAGGATTTTTCTGTTAAATCTGGCAACGCCGGATGTTGTGCTTTTGTGTACTTATCGGGGTCCTGATACGTTTAATCAACGTCAAAAGCACCTCTTCAAAAAGCCTCGTAATTACTGATCGATTCATCTCTTCCGTTTGATGGGGTTGAAAACAAAGGCTTTTATATAATTTTTCAGAAGTTTTGTGGTTCGCGATTGAAAGGGATTGTTTCGAGGGAAAGTGATTGAATTCAGATAGGGTTAGTCTTGGAGGGTTATTGTGATCCCACTTCTGAAGCCAAATAAATGGTAGTAAACGGAGATTGCCTTTTATGTTTTTACAAGACACTATAATATTGCGACCTCTGAAAGGGATATCACGATAATCGTGAAATTCGTGTTTATCACCCTGAAAGCAACAGCAGCTCAAAATTTGACAGGGTGGTTAGTTGACAGTGAGTGTTTGTAAAGGAAAAGTGTGTGGAAAATAGAAATCACCCGGGAATTTTTCCGGCCCAGTCGTCGCCCAGTCGCCATCTTGAAAGTTTCATCTGTCAATTTTACTTCAAAATAAAGTATTCGTGCATTAATTTCATTATCCCATTAAAGAAATGCACTCTATACTGATCGATAGAGGACTTTATACTTTTTACAATTATTCTATTCATTTAATTCCAAATTTTAACTTTTTTCCCCTCTTCAGGTTATGCTGTATGATGTCGTCGAGCGATTTTAAGCCAATTTTTCTCTGCCAAATCGAACTAAATTGCTGCTGAAATATCCCGATAGGCAATGATAGTGTTAATGACGTTGGTTTGTGAAATTTAGTTTCATCTTATCGTCACGTGTGATGAAAAGTGAATCATCTATATCAACAGAAAATGTTTAGGTCAGTGGTTGAACACCAATGAGCCACCCAGACACTTCCCAAAGGCGAAAACTCCCCAACCAAAAAAAATAACCATAACTTTCTGCAGCCGAGCCAAAACATCACAGCAGAGTCTTATTGTGAGGAAATCGACGAAATGTACCGAAAATTGCGTCAGCCCCAGCCGGCACTGACAAACAGAAGAGGTCCAATCTATCTCCACGACAATGCTCGTCCGCACGTTCCACAAATCACCATCCGAAAATTGAACGAACTGAGAGTCGAAGATCTGCCTCATCCACCATACTCTCCAGACCTCTCGCCTACC
>WOGQ01003532.1:0-11474 GCA_015342025.1 Leptinotarsa tumamoca
ATCAATATGACACATGTTTCAACAACTCCAGCTCGGCTATTCAAACACAAAAAAATCTGTTGACAAAAAAATCGAAACTTTTTAAAACCCAAGGAGACCTATTGAAATACAGAAGCGAACATTAATCTAATACCCCAAAATATTCGATAATTTTTAAAAACACAGTTTTACATGTGGTGAAGACCTACAGTCTCCAAGAATTCGTCTTCTTCAAGTTACCAGCAGGTATTCAAAGATTTTATAGAAGCTCTAGAATTGTTCAAGCCGAAATGTGATTTCTATTCATTGTTTGAACAATTTGAGAATAATAGAATATCTGCAATCGCCTCTATAGAAATATGATGTCAGTTTCAACAGAAAATGAAAAAGTGGACATTTTTTGATGGAACGCTGAAATATGATTTGGATTCCTCTAATTACCCTCTTATCCGTTGCGTTGTATTTCCATTGTTCGTCATTTTTTCATATTCCGGAATGTTTTTACTCAATATGGAGTGTACGACAAGACATTCTAAGAAAGCAATGATCTCTAAAGAAGGTGGGCCAAAGAGTTACGAAATATAATACGTGGTTAAGGTTAAGGCAATTGCTAGCTGAATTATCATGCTAAATAACGTGTCGAATGTTGTACCTTATGACGGTCCCTATGAAATCACAAGAATTATCAATGTTTTTTTAAGTTAAAATCGGGGAATCTTTCAACTTCATTACATTTTTCTGCGTTACTAATCCAAAATGTATTGCATAGGAATTTCTAGGATCAGTGGGACGGCCATTGATTCATTCAAATTTTGAAAAAATATATAAGGATACGTGATGGCAAAGTTGGTAAGAAAATGACGATTTTTTTCGTAAATTATTGCAGGAATGTCTTACCTTCCATTGGATTATTTGATTTGTGTGTAGGTATTCCTCCAGAAATTCAAATCGTTCTTCACATAGTAACGGATGTGAAGTTGTGAACCAAGATTGTTTCTACTAAACATTTTATTACCCTAAGAGAAATCTCAAGTCTGGGACTCGACGAAATATTCACGTTCCGCAATCGTGCAGCTTTTCTTTTTTCCAATTCAATTTACCTCACAATCCGGTTGTTTTTTCTGTAAGACTTTTGACCTCTGACCAGCTCGGATTTAATAGTTCACGATTCTGTGTTTCGCTAAACACAAGACAATAAATTTCAATTTGTATTCAATTAAAATTAAAACCAAGCTCCTTTGTTATACGTAGGCAGCAAATAATTTTAAATTTTACTTTGCAGATGACTGCCGAAAGGAGGATGGTACCGTGTGCCAAAATGGTGCTTGTCTAGATAACCAGTGTTACTGCAATGACGGTTATGGCGGATGTAGTTGCGAAGTGCCAGGTAAGAAAAGAAAAACGATTGAAAATATAGGTATTGTAATATTATTCTGAATATAAAATCGCATCTCAACATTGTCATACTCGTATTCAGTTTTCAATGTTCAACATGCCAAGTGTCATGTAAGGTCGTCGAAGTGGTTTTAAGCAGTTGATGTTTCTTTTACTGCGCGAAATTATTTGAGAGTAGCAAAAATCTTCTTACATAGAGTAAGTATTTTGTTGAATATTCTTTTATTACCCGCGAAAACTCATTTGGTATCGACAAACAACTGAGGCCTTTCTTCGAACTTTGAAATTTTTGACTTGATTAGTATTTGGATAATCAAATTAATTTCCCTATTCTTCAGTAGAAGTAGATGTTGTAAACAAAAATGTCCGTGACATTTTAAAACAAAAAAATGCATTCCCTAGTTATTTAGTTATGTTTTTATTTATAATTTTTTTATAAAACTTTTCTTTTCGCCTATTTCTAATATGTCTACCTCTATAGAATAATTCCCCCTAACAGAACGGTACAACTGTATGACACATGAAAGGTCTTTAACTGAATATATTGAAGCCACTAATAAATCTAGAGACACTTATGGAAAAGGACTTATGAGAAGGCCGAACAGACCCGTGCAATAAGCTGTGAGAAAGAGAGCTTCTCCGAATGTAATTCCTCGATTCAGAATTCACAAATCTAACACCAGAGTCCGTGGCAGATTCAGAACTGGAGGCACATAAAAGAGTTTCCAAAGAGAATGGACAGCCGGTAAAGCAAGTGGTTGATTTGAAGAAGATTGAATGGGCTGTAAAAATTAATTCTAACCATATGAATAGGTGAGACCACAGTTCAATTGGTCTTGATACCAATCAGTCTCATTTCAGATACGTTGAAAACACTAGAAAAACAATCAGAAATGGAGCAGTGGATAAAAGACATCTACATCGAGACCAATATGCATTCAGGTCAAAAATGGTATGGAAACTGATTCAGGTCGAATCATTGAAAAAGCAGAGAGAACAAGGAATATTACTCTTATCTACTTTTTCGGATATTGAGGGCGACTTTGATATGTCTCTGGACTCTCCACGAGTCGAATAGAAGAATAAACGGCGAGAAAATGTACACACAATCAATTTGATAATATCATTTTTGACAAAAGTCAATGGATATCTCTTCGAAATGAGCAAAGATACCGGTATGAAAACCATGATTTTGAATCACTCGAATTGACTGCTGTGTTGGTCGATGGTTCAAGCCCCAGTCTGAACGATCGATTTTCACTTGCTATCGTCCAACTCGTGTTAGGAATCACACGTTAAGAAGTAAAACCTCATTAACCCCTAGGTCGCACAAGTTTCAACTTCCGAGGGTTGTCGTTCATTGGGGTGCGACAGCTGGTTAACGAAAATACAGCTTTTTTTCAAACAGAGTTGTTTCGAAAGGGCTTCTTCTTTCAGAACGTGTCTTTGCGTAACCTACACATCTTTGTAGAAAATGTATTTTGGAATTGATTACTCCCTTTCTTTTTTTGGGAGATTTCTACATCATTTTTTTCATGGAGATGGAGAAGTAGAAAGCCAAAACCCTTCTTTCCTAAAAAATTGAAAACTCATAAAACAAACCCCTTTCAGTTTATCCATATCATATAATTGATTGCATAATATTGGCTTGGGGTGTTTCCACTACTTTCAATTTTGGACGTTAGGGATATTCAATACCAAAGCGTAAAAGTAACTACCGTCAGAAATTCGGACATAATTCATAAATACGTGGAACACTGGAATACAGTCCTATTCCATTGATTAGCATCACGTGATATATTATCATTTCAATTGCAGCAAAATCTCCAGTTTTCTCACAAATAACCTCTACACTGAATGGAATAGCAACCATAAGGGCCTCTAAAATAGAAAAAATATTGATACAAGAGTTTGATGACCATCAGGTAAGTGATCATCATTACACTAAGAGTCCTTGTGATCGCAACTTTTCCCACTTTTCTAACGTTCATTCATCTAAGTAGAGTCTGCGAATTTTTTGTGAGTTACCACATATCACAATGTAAAGCCTGAATGGATAACCTCAGAACTCATGCATATATCCTTTCATTGTATTCAGGGCTAGAACGCAAAGGATATAATCACTGTCTAAATAATACGATGAACTGTACTAGTGGAAATATATTTCCTAAAACTAGATCGAAAAACTGGATATGCTGCAGTATAGTTAAAAAAACATATAATTCAAAATCAAAAATGATTTACTGTCATATGAAATGATCATAGCAATAATATAGCAATGACAAAAATGGAACAATCATCAGGTCGATAATGCAGATAATGCAATGACCTGTCTAGCAATGAATATTAGGGGAAATTCCCGTCTGTCTCACGATTGCTCTTGGATGATATTTTATTGAGAATACTTCTCCACACATAGAATCTAGAGTACTAATTATCGATGCGCGTTTTGCTAATCACGATATCATCTTCAGGAGTTGGACTGAACCAGACCGAACAATCGTGACAAAGTTCTGTAGCTCTGGTATTGAGATTCATTTTATGTCAGAGGTTCCAATTCTACCTATTTATACGTAATGTTGAATATTTTACTATTTTCATCACGCAATAGAAGAAGCAACATCAAGTACTTTCAAGTTTTACTAGTCAGTTACAATATTGCAATATTGCAGAAATAAACCAGAAAGCTAATATCCTCGAATGTTTCCATTCGGATATAAACATTCCTGTGGACTATTAAACGTGCATATGAGACATTACTGGATCAACGTCGATGGGACATAAATAAGCAAATAGGTTACAACTCTCAACGTATGATTCCCAGAATGACTGAAAGTATTATATTGAAATATCGTCCAAGAACCTCTGTTCGACGTCGGTCCACTCACAAAACTAACGAGTTATCACAGAAACTTGCTGCAGCTTTCCACATCAATAATGCAGAATCCTTGCCAGATAAACTACACTTTAAAGAAATGACACTGATGCCCTGCAATATCCTGAAATTGTTTCTTACACTCGAAATTGGAAATATCAGAACTACCAAAATTCAAAGATGTCTCCTCAACATCCAAACTCATTTTGGAACTTCTACCAAACATGCAATGATTTGTGGCAGCTGAGATCACCTTTCGAGATCTGAACTAAATTCGATTATTTTCGAATATTCTGACAAAAATGGATGCGGTCATAATTAATAGAGTTGAGTCATAAAGTCAAGTGGTTTCTTTAAAATATCATAATCATTATCATAATAAATGATGTTATCATTCTCCACATACAAAGTCGTTATTTTTCAGGATATTCATACGTCAGCCTTCCACTTATCACTAGCCTGTACATACTGTTTTGGTTTATGGTTGGATATCCTGTGTTTAATATTCACAGCGTGTGTATCGTTCAGCTTTGTTTACATGTATTCATGTGAGTAGAATCCTACCAAATTATTGTTTTTCTCTTCAATGAGTTCAAACACTCGATGATAAACTATAAACATTCATGTGACATAATCTGTTGGAAGGAGGAAAGAAAATGAACTTTTTCCGTTTTTCTTTCTTCTGATATATGAACATTTAAAATTTATGTGAGAATATAACTCTTTTATCCAGACATTTCCATATTGCGTTTTCCCCTATCATTTACCGACACCCATTTAAAATATCTTGGTTTCTGTATTACTTTCTACACCTTACTAGCGGAATTTTTGTTATATTCTTGATATCATAATTTTGGTTGTCCGTATATTGTTTGCTTTCTGTGATTCAAATGCTTACATTCGTATTGAACATGATGATCTGCCTCTGTCCCTTTGTTGCCCTGTCTGCAGCTCAATTCTTCGTTTCAAATCCGTATACTTAGATTTCCTCTCGAAAAACAGTGTACAATGCTGAAGCAGCTCTTCAGTTTTCTTCGCGAACGGTGCTCTCATCAAGGTTTTTTCGTGACTGTTCCTGGTATATTTTTCTATACTTCGTATGTTTCTTATAGACTCGTTTTACACAGAGTTGATGATATGTGTCTGACATATTAATCGATTTTTTCGTTGCCTGTAATATCTGAGTATATACCTAGTATATATTGGCACCTGGTATATATTCAATCTCTTCCTGTCCGCTGAATTTTTCAGTTCGTCACATTCCCAGACAAGTTACGATGTCTATTTTGGATTCAACATATTTCTAAGTGTACTTTGGCTGTAAAAATTGATCCGCTCTTTCATTTGGTAATATTCTATGAGCATTGCTAAATTACACACACATCAGACGGAAAGACAGATGTTCACTGAACAAACGGTGATATAATATGAATATTCACCTGTATACCAAGTGTTTTCAGCAAGTGAGATCCCAGGATGATTGTTCATTCTTCACTCTTCCCGGTTTATGATTTACATCGCACAGCTCGGTTCGAACATGTATTCCAGTGTAAACTGGTCCGAGAAAAAGATATATGTTCATTTTGTCACATATTCCAAAATTTCTTTTTAGCCCGATCCCATGTAACTGAAAAAATGTTACAATTTAAATTGGCGCTTGCTTTATCTATCATCGGGAAACGTGAAATAGAAAGATTCAAGAGTGTCTCCAATGCTTGTGTGTAGTTTTTATCGCTCTCGTCATTCCCAAACATGCATGCCATTGCACCCTATTCAGTTTGTAAGTAGCGCTCAGTCGTTTCATCTTTGGGCACCAAACCAAATCAATACATCATATGGGTATAACAACCCCCATGTCTTTCCATCAGTTCGTGTGACCAGCATCATTTTCACCTCAGCCTTTCTTTTCAACCTTTGCAGATACTGTCCTCACTCAACAGATGTTTTTCTCCACCTTGAAGTTCTAATGGTTTTCAGCCCTCTGTTTTATTCTCTTGGTGAATGCCATGATGCTCTTTTTTTTTGGTCTCTGTTACTCTGATGAGTAAGTCATTTGCATAACCCCGTATTTTATGTCCATTATGGTCCAGGAGACAAAAATCCGTCTGAGGACACAATTTTGGTACTCGAGCCGCTATTACCCAAAAGGATTGAACAAAATACAGTTCGAATGCGAAAAGTCCTCCTTCTTTTAAGTCTCGAATGACAAAAACAAAAGCTTAGGATAAAGAAAATAACTTTTATCTGATTTCTACAAACAGAAACCAGTCATAACAAATAGAAAACTTAGTAGAAAACTGACAGAAGTTATTTTTTCTTGATCCTATATTCACTATGAATTTCTGCAAAATGAATAGGTCACCAATCGACCACATTTCATGATGACCTATGTATCATTCACCAGAACTGTAAGGAAGAATCCAGTGTCAGACACAGATTGTCAGTAAGTGATCTAAGTCTTTTTCGTGAGAAGTGAATGCATTTTGATAAGTGAGAAATTGAAACAAAAACATAATATATCCTTCAAAAAATTATGAATTCCATAGTAGCTGAAAAATAGTAATCATAATTTTATAACCATATTTATCCTTATTATCGTAGATTCTTCGGTAAGTGGTAGTTCAGTGGGTTTAGCACTTTGTCAGAGCTTGATGCTAACAGGTTTGTTGCAATTTGGAATGAAAGCTACAGCTGATGTCGTCCAAATATTTATATGTGTCGAACGAGTTGTCCAGTACTCAAAATTGGATGGCGAGGGACCATTTGAAACGCCTCAAAGTGAGTCAGATTACATTTTGAAACCGATTATATTAAAAAAATGAGATATGATGATAATTACACAATTTCCACAAACGCTACGATGTTAATGAAACGTGTCTTGAAATCGAATTTTTTGTGAAAATTGAGTAATTATTGTCATGGATAGTGTTATAATTTACATCAAGTAACGGGTCAGTTCATTCATGATATGATTATGAGTTTTTCTCTGACCTGAGAAAAAAACTCATGATTTTGTTTTGCCATGAAATCCACAATCTGTTCTGCAACGATAAAAGTGAAATTATCTTAAACAATTCGTTCGGGTCAGTCCTAAATTACCTACAATGTAGGGGAATGGACTGACACCTAATAGAGACAACTACTCTCCTGGCTAATACCACGAAGGGCGTTGAATTATATCCGACAGGTGCCAGTGCAGGATTCTTCGCTGAAGTTATTCCTGTATATGCTGTTGACGATACAACTGCCATAATCGATTTTCAATTATTGGAACACACTTGCAGTTCGATTTAGGGCTGTTTGGCCACTCGTCAGTGTCTATTATTAACATAAAGTCGATGATTTCCGATAATTGAAAATCAAATTTCTTCAGAGTATCATTTTTCGAACTAGGCTGAAGCAAACGACAAACAACATATTTGCCCTTTCCCCATCTACCTGTGAACAAGGTAACCAACCGCATATACGAAATTTGTCCAATTCGTCGAATGAGGAAGAAAGTTTCACAAATTGAGTGGGCATACTTGGAGACTGGCTATACATGGAATTATCTGAAAAAACAATTCATTCAGGCCAATCTCAAATTACCTACACTGAAGGTGAATGGACTGACACCTATCAGAAAATAACTACTCCTCTAACTAATACCACGAAGGGCGTTGGATTATATTCGACAGGTATCAGTGCAGGATTTTTCGCTGAAGTTACTCCGGCATATGCTGTTTGCGAAACGCCCTCAGTGGTAATAGTCAGGGGGGTATTTGTTTTCTGATAGCTATCAGTCCATTAACCTACAAGATAGGTAATTTGAGAACGAATTGTTCTCTCAGCCATTCTCCAAGTATGCCCATTCAATTTGTGAAACAATGAAAGTGATATTTCGCGGGCCCGTTTTCACTTTGATCAAACTCTACTATTCATGGGATAGAAGATACAACGAACTGTATACTGTATCAATATAAAAACAATGTACACCTCAATTTTATCAACTCCAACTATGAAAATGTATCAATAGAAGATTCAAAAAATTCATCGTCAATTCATTGCCAAAAATAGCTGCTTTGAAGAAAAAGAAATTCATGTGGTATATGAAAATATGAATCAGGAAAAGAATCGTATTTTGTGTAGAAATTTTTTATTTGTAAATTGCAAAGCGCTTTCGGCTGTTACGCCATCATCAGTGCGATACCTGAAAGTAAGTAATATTCAATGATATTTATTTTGATTTCAGATCGAAGTTTAAAATAATTTAAATAAACATCATTGAATATTACTTACAAGTAAGTGATATTCAATGATATTTATTTTGATTTCAGATTGAACTTTAAAATTATCAAAATAAATATTATAAAATATTACTTACTTGCAGGTATCGCACTGATGGCGTAACAGCCGAAAGCGCTTTGCAATTTACAAATAAAAAAAAATGTTTACACGAAATACGATTTGCACGTGTATGCAGTTTTAACAAATCTCACCTATGAAAATATGAGCAGATAAAGGAAATAATCATTTCGCTGTCACTATACGAATGCTCTGTTTCATTCTTCGTCTTTTTTCTTATCACAAAATTTCCATTGCCAATATTGTAAAAAATATCACTCCAAATATTCTGAAAAATAAACCAAAGGAAAGGTATTACTTCTATTATCCTTAATTTTTTTTGAGCTAATCCTCAAAAATGATATTCATTGCCAAGCGGCAGGTACCCGTTTAAAGTCTGCAAAAGGCTTTACAAAAATTGTCATGATAGTAAACGACAACCAGAGCCCAAAGAGGGAGAGAGATAGAGGACTAATATCATTGGCGGTCGATATCAAAGCTTGGCTTTGAAATTGACCGCCCTGGGGAATTCGTAAGGAAATACGTCAAAGCCCTTATTGTTGATAGTAGGTGAATGGAAAGAGCACAAACTCAAGATGGCCACAGTTTTTGGCGAGAAATTCTCTCTCGCATAAATAAAAACCTGGTGGGCATTCTGAGCTGGACCAAATGATGGGTGTGGCCTGTCATTTGCCATTTCCTTAATAACGGAACATGAGATTCACCTACGAATCCAAATTTGAAACTGTTAAATTACATTGCCAACTATGGAATTTATTTTGAGTTAGATATTGGATGAAAAAGATTTGGATGTGAACTGAACCCATATCGTAACCGTCCTAGACGGCGCATGCCAAAAAACCAGGTTACAACTATAATTGTTCAAATTGTGACTATCGGATTTTTGACAGGCCCATTGGAGATGAGTTTGTGTAGCCTTTTTGAAACATGCATGTATATAATTTTCATGAATTGTATTTGTATTTTGGAGAAATTCCACAAACACTCTTCATTTCTCCAGAGTTCCTATCGTCCCTACCAGTAAGCGAATGCGATCGTTGATCGATCTCAACATCTCTTTCATATTCAATTATGAGTTCAACTTCACGAAAGCCTGAAAAATATTTCTCCCCTGCTCCACCATCGCGAAGAGGCATCGGTGGCTCGTATTGCTCAAAGATGGTTACGACTTTTTCTATGTGACTTATTTCTGTCTGCGTGAATGCCAATGACA
Organism: Leptinotarsa tumamoca; assembly: GCA_015342025.1. Lineage (NCBI taxonomy): Eukaryota > Metazoa > Arthropoda > Insecta > Coleoptera > Chrysomelidae > Leptinotarsa > Leptinotarsa tumamoca. The sequence continues at coordinate 9,807 of WOGQ01003532.1, forward strand.
TCTCCGCAGCAGACTGAAATTGTTCGGGTATGAGTAGCATCTTTGCAACAGATTTATCCTTGAGTGGGTAACCCCCACCCAAGCATTGTTTCGTGGTGCTGAAGCTGGAGTTAATTTGAGACGTGACCTATTCTGGATGTCTGCACTCGTTCATACTTCACATAAAATATGACTCGTTTTCCATTCTCATCATTGATAATACATTTTTTAGATTCCTTGCTGCCAAAAATCTGGCCAACTGAAGGACACATACAATTCAAATGCCTGTCTTTGAGGTATGTGGAAAATGATCCTCCAGTCCTCAATGATGTCAACTTTGTAATTCAACCAGGAGAGAAGGTAAAATCATTAAATGGTTCATAAAATATTGAGGTTCCAAATGAGATGTTATATGAGATTGGTTCTAGTTTCAATTCTTGTTATTCAAAAATTGAGAAAAATAAAAGATTCTGTAAATTTATGAGAAGAGGAGAATCAAATATGGGCCAAACAGCAAAAAAAATTTTCATTCAAACATTCGAAGACCCAATTTGAGTTTGATAGATAATATTTGTTGTGTGCTTCTCGTCCTTTTTCCATGGATGATGAGGATATGTTTTTGAACAATAAATCAATATAGAAGGTTCTTCTGCATAAAAACATCGAATGGATATTTTCTAACCATCGTTTGGTAAATGTGAATGCATTCACTCATGACTACGATTGACAGGGTGCAATACTGGTCATGTTTCAGAAAAGTCACAAAGGAGTCTTTTCAATACAATATTCCAATTTAATAAGGAATATTAACAACTGAACTCAGACAAAACAAGCACTTTTCTCGAAAAAAAGATGAAGTTCACTCCATCTCCTAGAGACGCCAACTGGTTTGGCTTGTTTGGGAACTATTATACACCAGATGTTCCAGTTTCAACTTTCATCAACTAAATTCAGATGAATGACTAATATGTTCCTTTCTTATCGGCATTTGTCTTTCATTTTACACCATCGAAAAAGTGATTGATATGAGATTAATTCACAAGTATCTTTGTATTTTTCAGATTGGTATCGTAGGTCGAACCGGAGCTGGAAAATCTTCACTTATCACTGCACTATTTCGACTGGCCCCTATTGAAGGATCGATTTTCATTGATGGCGTCGATACTAAAACTATTGGGCTCAGTGAACTCAGAAAAAATATTTCCATAATACCTCAAGAACCAGTACTGTTTTCTGAATCTCTAAGATATAACTTGGATCCACTTGGAGAATTTGAAGACGATGAACTGTGGAAAGCCTTAGATGAAGTAAGAATGCATCATAAAAAACTATACTTTCAACAGTGTTTCTAACCATTAATCAGAAATGTATTTCTGAATCTGGTGTGAAGCATATTTTTGTTCCAGATATATTATTCTTTTGAAGTCCATTCAACATTCAATATCCGAGGGAATCAGAACCATGATAATGTTGAACATTCAATGAGATCATTTTCTGACGTTACTATTATCATTTCTAATGCAATAATGATTTTCAGTTCTATGCATCGGCAGGAATTGAATGGTTGTTATAATGTTGTTTTAGTTGTAATGTTTCGCTCTTTGATTCCTTCCTTTCTCCTTCCACTCATGCTGTTAGTTTCATTTAGGTGGAGCTCAGAGAGGCAGTATCATCTCTGGATTTCATGTT
>WOGQ01003533.1:0-11474 GCA_015342025.1 Leptinotarsa tumamoca
AAAATCAGAAGAATTAAGTGCTCAAAAGCACTTGAAATATTGACAGTGGCATACGGTGATTGTACTCTGAGTCTGTAAAATGTTTACAAGTGATACAAAATTTTCACAGAAGGTGAATAACGACGTTCGCCCTGGTATATCGGTATATCGATTACTCATCCCATGCAAGGGTTTCGGAAACTTTAGGCATGATTTGTATGTTCCAAAATTGGTGAACCGTCGCATGAGCATCGCTCAGAATTGCTTTGTCCCTTTTTTGGAGTGTTGTGTCCACGAATTGTTCCATTTTTTATTTATTTCATACACACTCGATAGCATCTATATCTTTGTGATATCTTACATGTAAATGTCCACATATACAATTTGTATTGTGGACTGATTTTATTCTTGACATACATATAGATCCTCTATATTACATTTTTGCTTGCTTCATTTCAACCTTACTTTCGTAAGTAATACCATATATTTCTACACAATCCTCTTAATCAAATTGTTAATTGTAGAGTTCCCGATGAAGAGACAATAAAGGTCTCGAGAGCTTGAACAGAAAGAAAGACTTTCACAAAATTTCTGCCTCTGACTGATTTACCCGATTCAACTTCCCTATGTTACCTATGTTACGCATGCAATGTTGATGCATTGCGACGATAACGAAATAGATAAATGAGTGAATGAGTAAAAATAAGCATTTTTCCTTCGATTAATTTCTTTGTTCATACACAATTCATATGGTTCCAGAATGACTCAAATCAAGTTAAAGCAACATACAAGCAAACTCAAAAGTATACAGCTTTCTGAGTGTATGTTTCATACATGATTATTTGTATGAATATTGTGTCTTTGCAGCTTCTCGCTATATTTTTGAAACATACATCTATCTCTCCCGAAATGCCTACATAGTAGGATCTGGTGAATGCCTGCCGCAACTACATCCCCGGCTGATACCGCGTTGGATATTGAATTATAGTTGACAAACATTTGTGCAAGATTCCTCACAAACGTTAGTCTCGCAGATGATTCTCGTTTATCCAACAATAGGACCACGCTGAAATCAATCAAGTAGATCTCCTACAGGAGATCTACTTGATTCTACACATAATTTCACATATAATACCTCGAAACCGGTCTACAGACCGGTTTTGAGGTATTATCTCTTCAATTAAATGAATGAAAATACTTTTGTCTGAGTTTCACTAGTTATTTTATTTTTACACCCGGTTTCGGGTTTTATCTCATTGTCATGTATAAAAACTAACTAATACATCTGAAATAAAAAAAACGCGGTGATATAAGGAGTTTGTTGGTAAGCTGGATGGGTATGTAATTGAATGGACAGGGTTGTCATTCCTATAGTCTCCACTGTTGAGTTTTTATAGTTGCCCCCCCCCTGTTCATTTATTTAACTTCTCATCCAGCTCACCTACATACTACATATATAGATATCAAATGTATTAGTTAGTTTTCATACTTGATAATGGGATAAAACCCGAAACCGGTTGTAAAAATAAAATAACTAGTGGAAATTACACAAAAGTGTTTTCATTCATTTCATTGAAGTGCTCATGAATTTTCACAAAATAAACAGGTTATCACTACATGAGGCATTACCTCTCATCAGTGAAGGAAAAATATTACACAAACAACAATATATGCCTGGGACTCGATTAATTTCAACGCGGCTCGACTGAATTTATGAAACCTTCATCTAAAAGAAAGACTTAACAAGTAACAGCTCTATCTTGCGAACAAAGTCCCAAGCGGGAAAGATACATCTCATGTACCAATACTCTCAACAGATGGGTAGGATCTTTCCTGCACTGATGAGGGTAATATCTCGAAACTGGTCTGTAGGTGATCAACTTCATTGATTTCAGCTACTGCAAGACTAAACTTTGTGAGGTATCTTGCATAAATATCTGTCGGATATAACTCAATATCCGACATGGTATTAGCCAGGGAAGAAGTTGTTTTCCGGCAGGCATTTACCAAAACCTACTGTGTAGGTATGTTGGGAGAGATGGATGTCACGAAATACAGTTTTCATTATTTTGATTTCTGTCATTTATTTGTGAATTTCTGTCAAGTTACTTGTAATGTTCATGTCCTCAATCAGGCGAATGAAATTTTTTGTTAGAATCTAGCAACCTTAAGGAAGAAACTCTATATATAATATTGCATAATATTCAACAAAGGGTCTTATTTTTTACAAGTTCGGTGTAGTGTTTCAAATCTCTCAACAGGTTGTTATTACTGTAACTTAATTGTGCCAAGACATCTTCAATTCAACGCCATCAAATCAATTGACGCAATTAGCGGAAGTGTATTGACATTATGCTGTCTGGTTCTGGCACATAAATTATATTAAAGAAAACGGTTGCTTGAGTTTCTATAGCATTGAATTCTTTCTAGTTTCAGTCACCCCACATCGACATACATTCATTAACATATATGCAACCTAATGACACTTTTCACACACTTGAATTTATCAAACTCTGTGCCCAAAACTCCGACCCAGTGAGAGGGTATACCAGCATCGTTATTCAATGATCATTCCTCACAACCGTGGGGTAAGCGATCATTGAGTCTGAGAATCGTTTGTGTTGAGGAAACGTAGCGCATCAAGAATGACAGCTTTTTGCATTTGACTGCTTAATATTTCTGTCACCGTCCATAGATATTCTATTATTAGAATATCTATGGACGATGTTTCTGTCGTTTTGGGCTGAATCTTGGTTTCGTTTCCCAGTGTTATTACGATTAAAAAAAGACCAAGGACCTATGAGCAACCTTTTCAAGATAAGAAATCTTACCTTTCAACATGCAATCCAAATTTGTTTGAAAATATTTGAAGTCACTGAATTTAAGATATTCATGATACGTCTGAGAAATATTTTCAATTTCATTTAGGCATTATACAGTAGAGATGTAAGGTTCAGAGTTTTGAAGAACAATATTTTGGTCTTTCGAATCAGCTGAAACGGATCTAACTCAAACATCTTACAATTTTCATCTGCGTAAATGTAGTCGGGAAAATACCCAATGATATATTTTTACGAAAATAAACGACGTCATTTAGCAATCAGGAGTCATCGTGATCCCTAGGAAAATTCTATAAGCTTACTCCATTCTATGGAACGATTATTCATTTAAATGTGAAGTGTTTTCCAGTCTCAAGTAATGAGTGTGTATTTCACAGCTAGATTGTTTATAACGTGGGAGGATGTGAATGAAATATTGATTTCAATGAAATAATTATCGCTTAGATAATTAGTTTGTTGTCGTCATTCAAATCAGGAAAAATTATTCAAGCGGTGTATTATACCAAAGAAGGAAAATTGGTGGAAATTTTTGTCATTCATTGATTTTGGTCAACCGACAAATAAATCAAGATTTCCCTTATATCTTGTCTCAACTAACTGTTCTTAGCATTACAAAATGAGTTGGCCAAATTTTGAAAAAATCATTCAAAACAAAACCAAAGTTTCAATAAGCTGGTGCTGAACTTGTTTCACTGATATTTTTGATAAATGGTACTTTTGTTGGTCTAAAGCTCATTTTCAATTTTTTGGAAGTATGAATGAGATAAAAAACTGTCAAATACGTCCACTGATATGAAACAACTCATCCTAAATGTTATTGATTTAGTGAACAATGTAGGCAATGACAAAATTCTCATTACGTTCAGCATCAAATTTATTACGTCTAAATTCACTTATTCACCACTTCAATCTTGTACCCAAGTTGTCTCTTCAGAAAAAATAGATATTGTTTAAATATATGGCGAAATCACTCAATATTTTCAATGAGCGATATTCAGAAAACAAGGTGCAGTTCAATACTATGACAAGAATAATGACGAAGTTCAGCAAAGTGATTCCGTAGAAAATTGTTTGAAAAAACTCACGTTTCTACCAAGCAAAATGATTTTGTTTAGAAATAAATTTCAGTGTTACAAACCCCAATTTATAAAAACTTCCAAAGAATGATATTTTGCTGTCGAATTGAAGTTTTTTTTAGTTTTCAATGAGTTAAGAAATTTTCAAATGTGCTCATTGAATTAAATGATGAACTTTTATTATTTTTTCGAAAGCATTCAAAACTTAAGGAAATAATGAAACTTCAGAATTCAAAATTATTGGTAAACCACATTTTTCCTGATTTTTTTTTATATTTAATAGTTAGAAAAAAATAAAACACTCACACCTTGAAACACTCACACCTTGAAACACTCAAATGACTTGAATGCCAAAAAATTAGTGTCAATGTCGCAACACAGTCATAAGACAGGAGAAATTGTCGATGAATACCTTTAAGTACTGGAACATTTTTGTCAAAGGAATGATAATACTAGAAATGTCTTCATCGCCAGTGTGTATACAGCTAGGAATGTAAGTAATGAAACTTTCCACGAAAATAATTTTCCGGAGAAGGTTACGTGTAATGACTACTGCAAAAACTCTTGTTTGTTTATTATTGTCTACACTATAAATCACTGAGAAAGATCTAGAATATCTATGCCTAAACAATAGAAAGAAGTGCTAAGGGAAAATCTCCCATATTACCACTTGAAAATCGCCATAAAAAAATAGGGGAAACAAAAGGCATTCCACAGGTTTTTGTTATCGATTTGACGATAATGTAGTTTTGAGCCATAACCTACCAATTCATTCTTGAATAGTTGGTTTTGCTAATGAGCTTGCCTTGATGGTGACAGATGAACTGGAACATTGAAGCGAAGTAGTGTCAGGGATTACTGGCATAGGGATGAAACAACGCTATCACAACTTACACCTGAAAATACTAAAGCGGTGATATTTTAGAGGAATGGTGATATAAAAAACACAACACATCATTCGTTCTCATTGAAACCCTTATAGAACCAAAAAATTTGTCAAATACCTGAGAATCATAGTAGACAGAGAAAAATGTATCAAGTATCATTTTGATAGCTGAAAAAATATACACTTGTATACACTTTGCTCGAAACATCGAGGTTCACCAAGAGCTTGAAAGGACATTTTTAATGTTTGAAAATATGTTTAAAATATGTTTTTTCCGTTAACCAGCAATCACATCCTACGAACGACAACCCTCAGAAGTCGAAACTTGTGCGAGCTGAGGTCTTACCTTTTAACGACTCACTCATCGGCCGAGTGAGCAAAGCACCCACGTCGAACCGCCCGGCTACCGACCGACTGAAATAATCTTCTAGGCATGATCTACACACATTTATGAAGCTGTTTCATTTGATTAATTATAATATGCGTAGCTTATGTTTACCTCTTTCGCTATTTTTACATTACATTTCCTGAAATAACAATTTTTTCTATTCGTAAACATCCAAAAACAGCATTTTCAGTTTTTCCTGTATAGTTGGAGAAGAATAAAACTACCTGTAAATATTTTTCGAACATTGTACTGTTTCTCACGATAGTTACCTTTTTTCTATTTAATCATTTTCATATCTGTTTAAAAAAATGTGTTTAAAATGTGTTTTTTCGTTAATCAGCTGTCGCCTCCATATGAACGACAACTCTCAGAAGTTGAGAAACTTGTGCGAGCTAAGGACTAACGAGGTCTTACCTGTAAACGTGTGATTCCTAACACGGTTTAGTTTAGAATATTGCAATGTTAAATCATGATTGAAGAAATCGAGACATGTGGAAATTCAAGATATAGAGTATTATTTTGACAAGAAATGGTGCAAAGCCAAAGTTTTAATGAATTGAATGTTTCTGGTTTGAACGATTTTTCATTTTGAATTCTTCGACAAATATTTTCTGACAAGTTGGATAAATAGATCCTGAATTTTTGTATAAACTGGGAAGATTTTGTGCTTTGCTCTTCTCATTCGATGAATTTTGATTCCGTTTTCGATTTCTCAAACGCCTGGATTAAATTTTATACCACTTCAAAATATCATTTACACCTCACAGGTTCTTCTTAATTATTGCGTTACGACATCGAAAACTAGCTGTAGGCATAAGGATGATCCAGAAAACTACCAGGTTGTGAAATAATTATTTCAATTCATTTTGGAACATATCTGTACCGTATCTTATAGCTTTGAAATGAATTCGGAAATCTGGATTTTCTGATCAAAAAAACAGCTTGTAACTACTGTACTGTGCAAGTTCTTGTTCATTCAGAAATATGGTCCGGTGTTTCATTTGCTGTTTTATGTTTGTGTTTCAGTTCATCTCGTTTCTGATCCATTATACCTCAACATCGACAGGAAAGGATGTGAGAAACTGTTGAGACATCGGGAAAATGGTGCGTTTTTATTCAGGCCAAGTCAAAATTATTTTCTAGTGTTGACTGTGAAGAAAAATTACATGTTTTGTAACTTTGGAATCAATAGAGCATTCAATGGAAAAATTTACCTGCATTCCGAAACTGCTTCAATAATCCCTACATTTTCGAGCCTACAAGAATTTATCAATTATTACTGCCTTGAACCCATTGTATTTAGGAAAACTGAGGATCCTGACGAATGGGATGAAATATGCATGAATCTGTCCCTTGGAAATGACGCATTTCAGAAAAACCGGATAAAAAAATGTATTGTTATTGAACAGTCTCACACAAAGTTGACCAAAAGTCCATAGGATATGGAAAAGTGATCCGTAACCCTGCTTATTTGAGGTATTTGACTATTGCGGCAATGAACTGAAAAAGTATTGTGAGAATGGTTGAATTTGTATATGATATTTCAATAAAACAGTGAATACATACCCTTTTTGTACAGTAAATGTTTGAAATTATTTTATACAATACTGTCTTGAACTATATCTGGTCAACGAAGTTATATTACAACTTTTTTTCTATAGAACTTCTAAATTAAGATTTTATTGACTCAAAAGGGAAGATTAATTGCACTTTATGTGCAGGGGTAAATAGAACAGTTTAATTTTTTGATTCATCATCAATCTACAACTCTTTTTAGAGTTCGTCAATTGTGCGAGCTGAGGATTGATGATGTATATATAACCTTTTGACGTGCATGATTTCTATATATCAGATATAGGAATTCGTTTCGCAACAACTACTTTAACATGAACATTGAGTTATTAGAAAGAAAAAGTCTTTTCGAAACAACTACTTTTTTATATTTTTAGGAAATATCAGTTTTTGGGAAGAAAGGTTTTAGCTTTCTACTTTTCCTTATTCATACAAGAAATGTGGAGAACTTCCAAAAAAATGTCTCAACATAAAAGTTACTTTCAGATACAAACTGGAAGAAAAATCCCTCTCGAAACAATTAGACGGGAGAAAACGATTACACGAAAGAAAAAGTACCAAAAAAACACCTTTTTCTATCCACCTTTTCTCATACACAGAAATGCGACACAGTATAAGTGTATGGAACATGGAACATTATCATCATTAATGGCAAACATCGATGTTTTGGGAATAAGGCACCTGTCATATTGCTATTTCAGCACCTATCTGGAACCTGAAGTATCAAACTTTTCGTCTGCTACTGCGGCAGACATCATCAGTAGTAGATCAGAGGGTGTGAAAATAATGAAAGATAAAAGAAGAAGGTATCCAGAACATGTTATCTGGCACTCAAGGTTCGTTTTATATTGTAGTTTTGCAATAAGAAAGGATTTTGAATATTCCAACTGGGACGCCACCCACGGGGGAAAAAGGCGCGTTCATAAAATAAAGTTACTTTTTCATCAATGTTTCTTCGTACTGCTGTATTCTTGTGGGCTGAAGTTTTGTATGTAGGTTCATTTTATATAGTAAATATGCAATAGGAAAGAATTTTTGAATATTCCAACTGAAGCACCAGCTGCGGGGGAAAAAGGCGCCTTCATGAAACAACATTATCTTTTCATCACTGATTATCACTGATTCTCCATTTTCTTAAATTCCCGGTGGGTGGATTTTCATTTAGTATCAGCATTGCGCTCATGCGGAGCCAGGGCGGATCGCTAAAGTTTTTGATAGCCTTAGAGGATGACGGTGAATGGTATATTTTTGAAAAAAAAAAATAATGCAACATATTTTGAATTCCATTACTTTTGAGGTTAGATATCGAACCCATTTTGTGTTTTTTCAACTTCCACAATCTGAAACATTATGAAAACTGTAACAAAGAACTTTATATAAGTGTAGAAGGGGCAAAGAAAAGAAAAATGTTCTATGTTTCAGTAACTTGTCGTATTTAATGATTTCTGCCTATCACAACAAAAAACTAAGAAAGCATATACAGATACGTTTTGGAAGCCAAAACCTGCCACCGTCCTCAGAATTGGCAAACATCTAATGAATCTTGTAGTTTTTTTTTGTTTCGTTTTATTTTCAAACATCCTCGATAGATATCAAAACTTTTTTGATAAAAACTCTGATTTCTCCCAAAAAAAAATGAATTTCGTTCAAAATCTCTTTTTAGGAATATATCCATCAGTCACTCTGTTTGATATAACAATAATATTTATATTTCTACTATTATGATCGCAAATACGTTGAAGTTTTCTTTCAATTCGTCGAATATATTCCAAGTGTCACTTCTGATGTTTTCATCAGTTTCGTGGCAGTGTTTTATTTTTAATTACGTGTATTCTGTCAATGACCTTCGCATCCACTCATACCAGGTGTCCAGTTCCCAATTTATCTTTCGCCATAATACATCCTATGAACTTCCTACATATATTCACGGTGTCGACTTCTAAATCAAGTGATGATGAATTCAAAGTTTTATCTGAGATGTAAATTCATTCCGCACCAACTCGAGAAGTGACTAGTGCAAGTCAAGCTCATATTTAATGGGGCAACGTCCTGGCTCGGCCCTCCTCCATGCCTTTATTTCTTATATCGTTATTGAATTCCTAGTGATTGAATATATACGGCTGAATAGGAAAAAGTATCGCCTCTGATCAAAAACGAGTTTTTATTTGATCTTTTCTGTCTACCCGAAACAGTTCTTTTATTAACAGAGACATGAAATTATGACAGAAATATTTTGGTTTCATTGAAGCGTACCAATAGAAATTGCTTTTGAACTGTTTATACAGGGTCGAAAAATTGAAAGACGACATTAGATTATAAAGAATTTGCCAAGATTTTAATATTCTTAGGAAGGAAAATTGGATGCAAGAAATATGGATCAATTTCACATTGAACAGATAGATATATGTCGTGGTAAGAGGCCATTTTACGTAAAAATGAAAGGTGTAGAGCAATTAAAATGATTTCGGCAAAATCAAGTGATGGATATGAATCAATATTTCCGTTTTAAAACATCTTTGAGAAATCTTGTTTATTATTATTAGGACGTAAAATGGTAGAGACCTAAATAGAAGCAGAAACTCAGTCTTTCTTCGTGAAATGAAATTTTCATTGATAGGTTCATTGAAGCAGACTGGAACAAATTCTGAGGTACCCCTTGTCGATACATTGGAGTCTGAATTGCAACCCGCCTTCTGGTAGCACAGATAAGGTTAGCAGGTAGAGGTGAAAGACCAGCTATCATTTAAATTAATTTGAAACCCAACCATCAAAACATTTATGATTCACCATTAGTCTAATTGGTAGTTGCTAGGCTGAACCACGAATGCATTGTTGGACTAAATTGCCCTTAAAGGACAAAGTCTAACTTAACCTAACGTAACCTAATCTAGCTTACATACTGAGACGAAGGTGATCCAAAGAAGACTCAGTCCAGGAATATCAATGATAAACAGGTTCCCAAATGAGCTCCGTTGAGCTTCGAAGCCTCACTTATCAATGATATTCGTCGATTGAGGATTCTGTTGGTGTCCTCAAAAGACAAATGAGTCAACGGTGCATTTATGGTTCAGCATAGGTCTCCACAGATGAGACCTATGGTGGGTGGAAATAGAGATGTGGAAGTTGCAGAAAAAGACAGAGGACGAATTTCATTCAGCGGCCGATGTCGAGGCTTGTCTCTGCAACGAACCGCCTTTAGAAGCTTCATTTATCATAGGTTACGGTTTGAGTCTATTCAATACGGCGTTGTTAGTAATGTGAGCCTTCTTCTGTGCCTGGTTTATGAGCCCCTGTTTGTTATAGTTGATACAGTGTATTATGTGCGAAATTTAGACGCATAATAACTATGCTGGGGCCGAAAAAGACGTCTACGTTTGTGAATTTTGCAGAAAATAGATTATTTTGCAGAAAATAGATTATTTTCTGTTTGTTCTACTTATATACTTTTGAGATTTTGTTATCAATAAAATAAATACAATGTTCATATATGGATATTTCTGTGACAAATATTTTTTAACAAAATCTTATATGTACTTACCCTAGCTCATAATACTAGTACAGAACATTTTTCAATAATACGACTTGTTTGGATTTTTTATTTTTATTTTACTTTCTGTATATTCAATAATCTCCATATTTTCTAAACATATTCACCAAATGTAATAGTTGAAGTTCAATATAAATAACCGGGTTTGAACAGTAAAAATGTCGGGAGATGATGAGAACTATCAAGAAAGCATAACGTTTGACAATTAACAGGGCAAATTTTTGTGTATCCGTCACTTATCAACTAAATTCATATACTATTGTTAGATATACTATCAAAATTGTACTGCTGTTGACTGATTCGTTGAACAGCACTTCGAACATCTTAAGTTAAATAACAGTTGTCAAACAAAAGAGACAACAATCGCCTGCTGCCCCATCGTGGTTTTCATTTTTTCAACAAATTTGGTGTGGTTCACTATAGAAAGTATTCGAACTAATTAATATAGTTTATTGTATGATTTTCACTATAAAGGATTTTACAAAAACCGCGACACCTTTTTGGCTATACAAGAGCTTCCTCAAGCGTAAACTGTTTACGCTTGGGAAAGCTTTTGTATGATTTTCACTATAAAGGGTTATACAAAAACCGGGACACCTATTGTATAGCGAAACACGTGTCGCAGTTTTTGTTAAACACTTCATAGTGAAAATCGTACAATAAACTGTATTAATTAGTTTATATGTGGATTCGTGGATTTTCATCAAATATCGGCCAGTTCTATTCAATCAAGCAAGTAATAGATCTATTCAAAATATAATCAAATTAAATCTAACTGAGACACTGAAGTGTCTATGATTCTGGGACCATCTTTTTTACATAACACAAATCTAGGTATACTTTTTATTACAGACTTCGAATATGTGTGCTTTATAATAATAATAATAATAATAATTCCCCCGACAACAGGGAGGCCGTGGACTTTTGAGTTTGGAGTGTCTACTTGACAGAATGGTATTGGATACAGCCTGTAAAGTCGTCAGGAGTTCGGATCCCTTTCTCTGCATGGTCCGTGACCATGAGAGAGCAGGAATTGGAGCATTTCTTTTTAGGGCAGCTGCTCGAGCAGCTGATGAACTCGGTATAGTATTCGACTCTGAACGAGGTGACTACAACTCTGTCACCGAGTTGGAACCCGTTCAGCAAAAAGCTCAGATAAAAGCCGCAGAGATCACCTTACTTCTGC
>WOGQ01003535.1:0-11473 GCA_015342025.1 Leptinotarsa tumamoca
GTTTTGATTTATAACGACTACGAATCCAGTGGTGTAGTCAAATTTGAAAACAAAAATTGCCTAATAAACTTTTGCCGTTTTTGACAAACAAAAAAAACCATAGAGTGCCTTGGAAATGAAACTAAAATTGTGAAAGTTAGTGTCAAGATACAGTTTTTCATGCTTAATATTTCAATAAAAAAAAATTGAGACTGATTGAAAAATGCACATTCTACAGGGGTGGTTCCATTTTAAATGGGTCACACTGTATAAAGTTTTGATTTTTTATGTCTTCCTATTTTCGAGTTATACCTACTTCAAGTTTTTAAAATACGCTTTTGAAACTAATTATGAATTTTAGGTTTTTCCAAAATCTGAAAATCAAAGAAAACACAAAAATAATCAATTTTATAAAAGTTGTGAAAAAACTTTTTCAAAGTGGTATTCGTAACGTGTTTTTTCTGTTGAAATTATCCGTATGTTTGTGGATTTCTATTGCCCCCCGAATCAGTTGGCTATGTTATCCCTGATGAGTTCCGTGTTTTCAAACAAAATCCTGTGGTTTCCTCCACTGAGTGCGTGTTTTGCCACAGCTGCCTTGTCAGTTTGGTCTAGACTGCAGTTTCTTTCGTGATCCTTCAGAAGTTCAAGAGAAGCAAATAACATGACGGCAGGTAAAAAAAGGCCAACGAACGTTATTAAATATTAGAATACCCTAACAGAGTACCTGAAAGACTGAACTCGTCAATAGAATTTCACTGTTAAAATCTATCATGCCTTGATATGAGACCGCAGAGCCAGCACTCGATTTACCCGACCTACTTGATGCGGCTAGATTCATCAAGTGAACGTCACGTATTCTTTTCGAATTCAATCAAATTGCTACTATTCAGATGAATGTTTCGATTGGAATGAAGCATGTCTCATTATACCAAAACGTTTTGATAAGATCACTTAGATTTCTGAATATTATATATAAATTGTTGGTATTCAGATTTTGTTTGTTGTCTTATTTTCGTGAGGTTATGTGAATCAGAGAAGTGTGTATCCGCTTGTTGTATTAGTGTATTACATATTCATTTGAGATGTCAGCGTCGAAGACTGTATATAAAAATACAGAAAATAGTGTATCTTTTAAATCTAAGGCATTATCAAGACAAGGCCCATAAATAAAGTCATAATATTTACTTAAATGAAATGAATAAAAAACACTCTTGTCTAAATTCTACTGGTAGTATTTTTTATTCATTTCATTTAAGTGATCATGAATTACCATAAAGTAAACAAGTCATCAATCACACATATTAGAATTAAATAAGTTCTGGGAAAATCAAATTCAGGCGGCATTTTTGGATTTGAAGGTTGATCTTTATTCACCATTTATTATCTTAACAGAAAGTTTCACATGACTGGTTTTATTATTATTGTGAAATCACCAATCATTATGGACTTTATGAATTCTTCTCTAACTCTCATCAATGTGTATAATTGGATGAAATGCAATGAATAGAATTATGTTGTTATTGAAAGCAACATAAACCTTTCTGAAACTAAAAACATTACTACTTTTTTATAGAAAAAAGAATGGCTAATGTTGAGGTGACTTGACTTTTTAATGCCTATTTTTGAAAATTCAAATGCTGTGTGAACGGCGAGATAAATATCAGGGAAAAAAATTGAGAGAATTCCAAAAAATCAATTGATAAATAAAATATAGGCAGTTAATATGCAAGAAAAACAATCTCCAGAAATTTTGAAAAACATTCCCGTAGTACATACCTTTCTGCCATAAAACCAAACTTTGACAATCGATTCCTGCAAATAGAATTGAAAAATGTTGAATAACTTCTTCAGAAAATGTCGAAATGAAACATATTCCTGTGTGTTAGTATTACATAAGCATTTTGCGCCCATGCTCTGAAAGCAACGATGATATGAAATACATTATGGTTGAATAACTGCAACGTAATTTACTAAATGATTATTCACGTGAGTAATATTTGAACTTTACAAATGTCCTTTCAAAACTTATCATAAATCCAGTTTTGATTCTCATTGCAAATTTTAAGATATATTTTTCTGATTGATTCGGCCGTTCCTCATTGAAGAACGTTACTATTTGATATTTACAAACTTTGTTTTAAAAATAAATCACATGTTTCGCTATCACAGTCGCTTTCTCGTGCACTTATGAAAAGGTATTGTGGGGTGTTGTTTATGCAATTGAAGATACATTGTTTCTTGAATATCCGAAAAATCAGATTATTCTAATTGATCGATTTTTTCGGATTGATTCGGCCGTTACTTAATGATTTACTTTACTTGATTTCATAAACTATACCTCACAATTTGTGGAGATCAAATCGTGAGGTGTAGTTTATGAAACTAATTGATCGGGTGAGAAACGTTCACTTCTGAAATATATTTCTTCCGCGAGCGTTTTACTGAAAATCTAACATTTTCAAAAAATAATAATCAATCCTCTAAAGAAACTTTTGACTCCTCAATGTTCTATTTTCAGAGGAGTCTTATACACGTATAATTATATAAAATGAAGTTACAGAATTATAGGTACCTACCGTCGACTTATTTTCAAAAC
Source organism: Leptinotarsa tumamoca (assembly GCA_015342025.1). Taxonomy (NCBI): domain Eukaryota; kingdom Metazoa; phylum Arthropoda; class Insecta; order Coleoptera; family Chrysomelidae; genus Leptinotarsa; species Leptinotarsa tumamoca. The sequence continues at coordinate 2,579 of WOGQ01003535.1, forward strand.
TTCCTACTTTTCGACACTTTGTATAAAACTTGTAAAACATGCCGACCTAGATATTTTGTCATTGAAAAAAGAATCTTGAAATTCATACATGTCATGACTCTCATTTAGAATCCGAGTAGACAATTAACTGATTCGTTGAACTCGACAGTGAAATGAAGGTAAACTAAATGACATAGACATAGACAATGACATAGAAAATGTTGCATCTGAGTGACTACAATATAATTTTATTACTGAGAATTGTGCCAAGAATAATCACCTGAGTAATTGAATTTTACAAATCTCAATTTGAAATGTTCCTTACAAAATTGTAAAATGTAGATAATTAATTTTATATGATTATCCAAAAAATTACTTAGATTATTCTAATTTATCCAAAAACAAGTAACTGTTTTTTCATCTGATGTACATTTATATTGCTGCGAAATGAAATTTAGATAGTTGCAGCAAATATTTTGTAGGCTTCGGTAGAAACGTTTATTTCTTCAATATGCCATTATTAACCATTCGAAGGAGGTTTGGTGTCAAAATAATTTTTGACGAAGGGTTTTTGAGAATGCCGAATATGAATTTGAAAACAATTGAGTGAAATAAATTAGTATTCATATTTTTTCTGTTGCACAACTTAACTGAATTGAAATCTTGTACTGAATATACACGATACTATCCAAAATTATATGAAATCACTTAAAAGTATACCAATCACAGAATCATATCTCTTACATTGATGAATATCGTCTCTTGCTTGGGTCATTTCCGTCATCGAAAATGTTTTTTGAATTGAAATTACTGTGACTTCAGGAAAGAAGTTATCTTTTTATTAATTATTTTGGTATCTGATGTTGTATGGCTTTTGTAAACCAAATCACAATTTATGAATACCACGAATTCTTGGTGTGAATTTAATTTACACTCACTACTAAATATCTGTGAGAAAAAACAAATTAGTGTATTTCGTTTGTCTAAATCTGCGTCGTAAACGTTGACGGCAAAGGTCATGTATTCAAGCTAAGTCTTTCTAATCTGAGCTAAACCTTTTTTATGTTTAATTTGAACACTATTTCGTTCTGCAAAAATATTAACCTTAGTGCAATGATATACAGTGTGTTTCCTGACTTCAGAGGGTGATTCGTTAGGTCGTTTTAAGAAAAAAAGTTCCTATAGACGTATGTCCGGAGTAATTTCGTTTCTGAGATACAGGGCGTTGAAGTACAGCTTCTTCTAGTTCAGGCATTGTTACAGTTTCTGGTCTTCCACCACCTGAATTTTGATTCAAACTAACAGTTTCACATAATATTGCATATAGCGTTCTAGATGTTTTAGCACATGGAATTACTGTGTTAAGATATCTGTCCTGGTAAATTCTCCGTGCTTCTTCCGCATTTCCATTTGCTAATCCATAATTAATGTGTATGTCAGCCATTTCAGCTTTAGGTAAATTATTATTGATGATGGTATCACTGATATGACTGTCACTGATATGACAACACTAGCACTGTCAGTAGGTCTCCAAAGCAGGTGTTTATGTTGTGCAAAGTGGATTTATTTATTTTTCTCGAAAACGAAGCTAGATATGAAAAAACGCAAGCCACGAAAAAGTTCAATTTTTATGAAGAAAGGTCAGATAGATAACAGGATCAAATTTGTCTTGAAAAACAATGTTTTTCTTGCCGACGTTTTGTTGTTTTTTTTTTAGAAAAAACTTTTCTTTCAGAAAAATTATTATTTTCAGTGGCGTATTTTTTCCACTATTGTTGGCTGTTGGCCCACTGAGACTTCACTAGATCTGATAATTTCAATCTAGGTAGGACTAAATAAGCGCCTTATTACCTATTTTGAATAACTGTAGCAAAATTTAACCAAATCGGTTTAACGGTATTTATGATATTCAATAAATAACGTATTTTCAAACTTCAACGGTTTGTATTTGAGAAACGAAGCAACTCCGAGCATATGTTCACAAGAACTTTTTTTTTATAACGACCTAAAGAATCACCTTTTGAAGTTTCGTACCGCCATTCGCCATTCTCCATTTTCACGCATGATTCGGAAATTATCCTGAATTCCCAATTTTTTCACATTGTCAATAAGAAATACAATAACTAGAAATTCTCAGTCATGAACTTTCTATATGTCCCTACATTTTTCATGCCTTTCTTGATGTAATCGTTTACATGCATTACCCTGGAGCTGGGTATACATTCGACTAAGATGTCTTTGATACATTTTGTATAAGGTTGGCTTGATACCACAAGCACCTTTCGATTTTTTGTACTTTTCCTCGATTTTCACCATTACCATAATTCCAAGAATCCTCGTTCTAGAATTCTTTGACATTGAAATTATATGTAAATATTTCATGAATGTTGAAAATTCAGAATGAAATCCAAAACAACAGAACAATGATAACAATACGAGGTTTCAGATGCTTTATACATTAGATATGTATATCAATGTATCTTTCGACGTTATTAAATGTCTAAATGTGAGTTCGATGAAACAATTGTATTTTATTATAGAAGGTACCTAATTTGCAAGTCGATATTTGGGATATCAAATATCACAACCTACAACATGAAATACATACAATACCATCAACATTTGAACAATTTCAATTTACTGGGTTAACTGTACGAGTACAGTTAACGTGTTCCTAAACTAATGTTTTGTTAATTCGTAGGAATGGTTTGGCTGCCGGCATGAAAACTGAAATTATTTATTTATAGCTATATAGGTTTTCATGACAAGCACTTTTCTCAATCACCAGAAATATAATACTCTACTCGACTCGCGTTTCACCAACTAAATTATCAATAAATTGATGGATGTAGCCGTTACTATGTGGTAGGGGATCATGATGAAAAAAGAAATGAAAATTTATATGTTTTTCACCACTTTTATAAAAGTGGTAAAAAACAGAAATTTTCATTTCTTTTTTCAACTAAATTATCGTCTTCAGCCACTGCCGATGATTTTCATTCGTCATGGCCTTTCAAAACCATTATGTCACCAACTCCAGAATATTTTGCAAATAGCAGAAATATCGTTTTTAATTCTCAATTTTAGTTAATTTATTAGGTAATACCAATTCTGTGCGAAGTGCATTTACCATTCTGATAATTCATGATGATAGTATATCGTTAGTAACATAGATTGGACGACTACTGATATTCTTTTATAAAGAAATTGTATGTAATTGTTGATTTTAGAGTATTTTTGTCTCGACAGCTGTCTCTCCATGTTTTCAATATTAATGCAACATTTAAATAGTAATTGTAATAACCATATCAAAAAACCTGAAGGAATATTTATCTTATCTAGAAAGTAAATGTTTTTCTTTATTGTATTGAAAATTTATAAATATATATTTTGAAAATATTCCTGAAAAACATCAAGATATCAGATTCAAATAAAGATTTTATGTCTCCTTTTTTCACGCACTATCCTTTTTTCATTTTTCTGGCATTCCATTCAATTTCAGCATAAATTTCACTTTTGGTGGAGCTTAATACATTTTATTTTCATTAGCAGAACCCAATCAATTTTTAGTTTAGGTAAACTGCTTTGACGTTTCAATTTTGGTAATTTGTCGATAAGTTGATAGTTGGACCTTTTATTGAAATGAGAACAAAATTAGAATCATTTTCTGAATGGTTAACCTATTGGGTGAGTAGGGATAAAAAGGGGTCAGTGATGGTGATTATTGTAGGAATCGTACGTACCACCGTATTCCTTAGGTCACACAAGTTTCGACTTTCCTTATTTGGTCTCACATTAAATTTTGCAAATTCATATAATTATGTTATTTCTTAATAAATAGTGATAGAAACGATTATTCATAAAAACTGCCTCTATGCAATATCGAAAATTGCTGCATATTTTGCTGCATCAATATCTAAGAAATTGAAAACTTCGGAGGCTTGAAGGTTCGAAAACTATTGGAACAGAACCACGGGATCCAGTCCTGAGACGAAGGTACTCAAATAATTTTTAAGGCGAATATATAAATACTCTTCCATTTATTACCTTGTGTAGCGTTTCCTATGGTTATCTTTTTTAGTTTCTTTAATAAATGTTTGGAGTACAAATTCAAAAATAAAAAGTGATTTTGGTAAACTTATAGAAAATGTAAATTTTGTTACAGTTACTGAAATTAGGAGATAATTTGGAGGAATTCATTACTTTGAACATAGATATGTCTTTTGTTGAAATAAAGAAAATAGTTCTATTGAATGAAGTGGATAATAATCGTAATAATTTTTAACAGTTTTCAGTCTATGAATCTCTCATCATTCGATATAATGTGTTCAACAATTGTAAAAGTTGCATATCTGGAAAAAGTACTCATACATAAAAAATCGAAGAAAAATTGCCCTGATGGTTCAACAAAATTGCAGGCAATGAGTAAGTAGTGAAAATTAGTGACAAAGTCAACGGTCAATATTTTTCTAAAGAATATTTGATACTAGACCTATACTGGCATTTATGAGTCATGAATTCACACTAGCCTTTGACAACAGTTTTGCGAACTCCAACAATACTAACGTTCGAATAAAAGTATCTTCTTGCAACCATACCTAGGTGAATTGGTAGTCTTCCAAGATTTTCCTGAATTATTTAAAGATCTGGTTTCACAAATTCTGGATTGATTTTTATTGCAAAATATAAATCGACTTATTTCAGAGTATTTGCCAAAGGTCCATTGATATAATTCATCTCATGATTCAGGCGATCACTACATACTTATTATTTATATCGAGAAAGGTTAATCAAGCTGCTGGAAAATAATTCCATGCAAATCAAAAGATAAATAGATAAGTACCATTCTGATCACTCCCATATTGATTTCAATCTAAGAGCCACCGGTAGACAGCTGTTTCATCCTATTGGGCATCGTCAGTACCGGGTAGGCGGACCTCCATTGAAGACGAAATGTGAATAACCACGAAAAGTACTCAATAAAAATAACTCATTATGATTTACTTATTATTTTAAATTGCAAAAAAGTTTTTTCCGAACAATAAACTATCCATGAACTATTTATTTTATAATTTTACACCATTTCTATACCATAAACTGAATTGTTCAGCTATCGTGTTCATTTTAGTTTGAAGTTACACCGTGGTCTTGGCACTGGCTACTATAGTTGTATCACCCCCATAGAGGACAATATGTTCAGAACTCGGTTGAAAAGGTATATCATTTATGAATAAAAAAATCAATGGGTCCGAAATAGAGCCCTGAGAAACCCCAAAGATATTTCTTCTTAAACTTGTACATATACTTTTCTTGGCTGTTGATATGCGTATACTATTCCAAGATAGTTTCTCTGAATGCCATGCAATATAATTTTTGTTGGATGATGTCTATGTTAACGACATCGAACGCATTTCTTAGATCAAAAATTAGTTCCCCAACATACTTTTCGCTATCTAAATTCTCATACTGAATTAATTGAAGAAAGAGATCGATGTAGTCTCTGTCGATTTTTCTGGATAAAATCCGTGCTAATGTGAAACGATATTAAATCTGAGCAGAAAACTCAACATTTCTCAATCACTTTGTATATTAGTGATGGTATTGTAATTAGCCTATAATTCCCAAAATCAACAGGATAAGAGTTTTTGTAAACTGATCACCTATCAACCTTCAATTCGAGTTTATTGGACATGTTTTTGAATCTACCGGGTTTTCTTTTAATGATATTCTAAACGAATTCCATTGATTTTTTATTATTATTTAGTGAGAAACAATAATTTTTTCAATTATCTTCCCATCTTCAGTACGTCTTCATTTACTCAACAAATTGTCTCTGAATTCCCTTTGTGTTTTGGTTATCTTTCGGCAAGTTTTGTCAATTATGTTCATAATTTGATATATGAAATAGGTTTTCCTATGTTTCAGGAGGACTGAGTCAAATATTTCCATGGACATATAGGTTTGGTGAATTATTTTCAGAAATATTTCTGATCTGAGTTTTTTTTATGATAATTACTGATCGCCCTAGCAATATCGTTCAAGGGAAAAATTGATCTGAGATGATCTTTAAGATTCATTTCAACGACGCGACGTCTTGTTTATAGTTGTTGGTATTGTTGGTAATGGAATAATCATGAATGAATCGAAGAGTTTTGTATAGAAGTATATAATTATAATTTTGTAGCATGTAAATTTTTGCTACTTCATTTTGTAAATAAATAAAAAAGTTTTAGAGCAACATACATTTCACTCCGTGGTGACCTACCCTTAGCGAACTCGAAAATAACAAACAGATTTGTAAAGTTGGTTGCCTAACCTCATTCATAGAAACCTTTTAAAAATCCCATTGCTATTCTCGAATGTTTTGGTTATGGATAAGTTTCACAAGGAGTGAGTGTAGCCAAGTTAGCTTTAGGGGGTGTCTGAATCCTTAGTGGATATTTCGTTCTACCCATCTTATTATCAACCACTACGTAATGGCTTTTGATAGAGCCCTATATTGAACATTTACGACAATTTGGTGTTTGAATACTTTGTACCACGCCAACGCCTTTTTGCTACAAGATAAAACTCACGGATGGTGAGTTTTCCTACTTTTCTTTTAATTGTTCTCTTGATAGCGACAATATAGGACAGTTTCTAAAAAAAAACATTTATAGGGTTGTTGTACACGGAGTTTTTCAACGTTTTTTACAAATCAAATCTTACAAATGTACTATGTCCTCATTTTTCCATACTTCCTGTTACCTGACGAGTAAGTAATTACCAATTGAAAAAAAAATCACAAAAAACTTTCTTTTCAATAAGATTACTTACTTTCTGGTGAGCACTGATGATGACGATGAAAGTCGAAAGCGCTTTGCAATAAGAATTTATAATTATACACTTTTATACAAAACTCTTCGAAACATTCACTCAAATAAGTGTATTCAGCTTCCAAAAACTATACAAAATAATCAATTGTAGTTATACTTTTGCTTCCACTTATGTCACTTCAGATTTTAATTTTCGAAGTTCAACTTATAACTTTCTAAAATATGAATTGAGAGTTTCCCCTCATGTCATGTCTACTATGTAGTTAATGTTCAAATCACCACAGAAAATAACATATTCAAATTCTTTTTTACAGACATCCATCGCCAATGAGAGTCTTTCAATAAATATTTCAATATTACCACTTGGTGGTATATGGTGAAACACAACATTCAAAATACATTTCCTCTGACAAATTTTTTAAAACTTTTCTGAATATATATTGATACACCACCTTGACTATGGCGACTTCTAAAAAAGGAAGAAACTAGCAAATAATTATGTTGAGTAACTGAATTAATATTGTCTTCTGAAAACCATGACAGTGGCACAAAAAATTCGAGGTCGCTTTTTTCGAAGAAGTATTTCGACTTGGTTTGTTTTATTAATCATAGACTGGAATTTAACATGCACTATTTTGAAGTCATACTTCTCAATACATTCACCTCTTTCAAAAAGACCGTTGTTCAATGACATGGGATATTTCGAAGTGTCTAAATGTAAATCATTTAACTGAAACCCTTTCAGCCCAGTAAGAAGGTTAAATTACGTTACGTGATTTTGTCTCAAGTTATTTTTCAATTCTCTGGCTTTGAATAATCAGTAAATATTATTTATGTCTTGAATAAATTTGCCGGATATTTTGGCTCACCAATTTTCGTAATAATAACATTTGAAAAATTTTGCTGAAGTTTAAATTTAATAATAATCTGTAGTAAAAATTTTTTTTTCAAAATAAAAATTTTATTGAAATTGAACTCTTGAAATAGACATATATTTTTTCTAAAAACTGGTGGTCCTTGTAGAATATCCTGACTTTCTGTATCATTTCCTATTGTTTTCCCCATAACGCGATCAGAGAAATGAAACTGCTTTGGATATAAGGCCGAAATATTAAAATGCGACACGAAAGAACTATCATGAATTCATTTTGAGGATTTGAAATTATTTCACGAACGTTAATAACTAAGATTATCCTTCCTTTGAATACAGCCACCCTTATAAATACAAGTATGTTGCGCCAGAATTAAGAAAATTATCAAATGAAAAGAAGTCTTTCAGTAACCTTCAGAATTATATGAAATACTTTATTCTCTTGGTTTTGTGAACAAAGAAAATAAGCAGGGTACAAATATTTGCTTGTTTGGGAATAAGCATTGGAGACAGTACATAAGGGCGATACATCTTCCCTTACGAAGACATAATCTATGAGATCGACATAAGACTCATTCCACGAATATCTAAGACAAACGATTCTTCCGTTGCAAAGCCAAGATTCGACAGAGACTGCCGAGATTCGCTCTGTCTTTTATTGCAGCTTTCACTGCCAGCCAATTAGTTGGGACTAGAACCCAAAAATAAAGCATTTGTTTCTTTTTGGGGGTATTTATTCTACTATAATCTGAAAAATGAAAAAGTTAAATCAATAGAGAACATGTTAAGCATAACAAAGGGCAAACTGATAAATTCAGTTCGAAAAGTTACTGCCTAATATAAACCACTAAAAATTCCAATTAGTCAGTAACTCGATGTATTCACACAAATTTTTCCTGCAAATGGAATGAATGGCTGAAAAATAAAATTTTAATACTACGCTCTTTCAAAACTGTTAATGTTTCGGAAAGTCTTTCATTTCCATTCTTAACATCCAAAGAATTTACTTGTTAATACCACCTCAGATAAAAACAGGTTCATTTTCTTTGTCAGACGTCAAACAAATATACACAGTGACTTTTTAGTGTGAACTGTTACCCTTTATGGAACTTTAGTAGATTCCCTTTTGATTTAAGTAGGAGATTTGAGCCGGTTCTAAGCCTCCCCCCACCACTATGACGTATTAATTGCTTTTTTATTGGTTGTTGTTTGGTGAAGTCAAGGTGATGT
>WOGQ01003536.1:0-11472 GCA_015342025.1 Leptinotarsa tumamoca
AGGATAATTTGATAAATTAATCACTTGAAAAAGCTAATGTTTAGCGAAACATGTTGGTGATATATTTTTTCAATAAAGTTTGTGGAGATCAAATCGTTTAGGTGTAGTTTGTGAAATTACTTTGGATCTTCATCAAGTAACGGCCGAATCAATCAGAAAATCCTCATTAAGATATGCAACCTCCTGCTGCCAGTGAAGATGTGCTTCCGCAGCCGATAACCTGAAATCCAAATGGAATGACGAGACAAGTGTGCTGTCGTCAGAAAAACGAATTTCGAATTCTTAATTTTTTTCCTATAAGTCGTTGATAAACAATAAAAAGAGGGTTAGAGATAATATGGCTTCCTGGGGAACAACAGCGTTGATGGTAAAAATATTCGACAGCCATTTGCTGGAAACGTTCTTTCAGGAAACTGGAGAGCCATACAGAAAAATGATTCAACAAGCCATAGCTACGAAGTTTGGCCAGCAAAACCTCATGCCACACACGGTCAAAGGCCTTTGAAATATCAAACACATCATCTCTTGTCTCTACATGTTTCTCGATTGCGTTATTCCAAATAGGGGTCGCCTGTTGATCTTTGTTTTCTAAAGTCATATTGATGATCGCTAAAGATGTTTTAGCCTCATTCATTGGCGCACTTTTTAAGTACGATGACGGGCACATCATCAAGACCAGACGCCTTGTTGATATTGAGCTGTTTCAAAATTCCCCTGACTAGACGCAGTCGAAAAGTAATTTCCGGCATGGTGGTTTCCAATGTGGGAATAGTGGGTGATGCCTTTCCCAGAAAATCGACTGTGGAGTGGAACGCAAGTTGTTCAGCTAGTAGATTTGCTTATTACTGCGTAATATCAACCTCTGGAGAGTCCAATTAGTCAATAAATTGTCGCATTTATGAATTTTGTTTATCAATAAAATGCATACAATGGTTGACGTTAGAGAAAAATTACCCCTCTACTTTTTCAAAAAGTACTTGATAAAAATCCTCTCAATGGGAAATACATAGTTTCTTTGACAGATCAAGTATATTGAAAACATCAAACAGCTACTTTTCCATCCATTCATAGACGAAATTTGTAAATACAAGTTGCTAAATAATTACAGTCATCTTTTCAGTTTGGCCTGTATAATATCTGAGCAAATTCTCTAACGGACTAGATTCATTTATTCTTTTGGTTGTTGAAGGATGAAAACCCAGAAAATATAAAAGAATATTGACTCTTCCGCAAAAGGGTCATTCAAAGATGAGATTTCATTCAAATATCTCTGGGATACCTCTATTTGTTCTCCTCTCTTGACATCAAAATTGAAATGGTAGGTGTTTTCTTTTTCGGTTTATCAATAGGGGCGGATTTCCACCAAACCGACAAAACCACAACAAAACAACAACTGTGTCGATTTAGACAACACAAAAACTTGAGTTGTCAAAATAAGAAACATTTTGAAGACTTTGTGTCGCAGGCGATTGTTTCTGTCAACAACGAAATGTGCCGTCGGCAGACGGAAAGATCAAAAATTTTCGGTGTTTTGTCTGTGTTTTTGTAAAGTTTTTGTAAACAGATTTTGCTATGTGAAAACGGACGGCGACAACAACAAGCAACTATTCAGTTCTCAAATTCGTGATTGTTCATTCTTAGAAAATTACGGAACGATGATCATTCCTATGTCATCATTTATCAAATCTGCCATAATTTTATCCGTCCCATAATCTATTAATCTTCTTGACAATTACCTCATCTAGTATCTTGTTTTTTTTTTCGCTTTTGCTCAAAAGATTTATTAAAAAAATCGCAGCCCATTAAAACATAGTCTAGTGAATATATGTATAACTAAAATTGCAAAAAACTTATGACAAAAACCAAACATATTTTGAAAAATTTCAACAATTTATATCTGGAAAACGAATAATTTTTCTATAGGAAAAACTTTTTATTTTGACGATATCAACCACATACTTAGCCCTAGCAGCCAAGTAATATGCATCGATATAGAAAATTGTAAATATCTCGAAAACGATCACCTCCAGGGTTGTTGACGAAGTGTACATTTTTCACTTGGAAGAGGTTTGAAAATTAGATTTTTTCATGAAAAGTACCAAAAGTTTACTGTCAAAAAAGTTAGGGCAATTTGAAGTAAATAATGACAGCGTACGCAGCGCCCTCTAGATGTTACATGAAAATCAATACGAAATTATGATTTCCCACGTCAATAAACCCCGGGTACCGAATTTCGTAAAATAACTTATTTTTTGTAATTTTTTGCAATTTTTTTCAAAAAGCGAATAAAAAAATTCAATTTAAACACCCCGTATCTCCGAAACGAAGCATTTTCGGATACAAGTTCATATAGACTTTTTTTCCTAAAATTATCTCAGGAATACGTCACTTGAATATTTCAACGTACTTATGTTATAAAACTTATGTATAGGAACGAAATTTAAGAATACATCATTATTGGTCAACACACAATATACCATATTGAAAGTGTTTTATATATAGAGACTTACTTTTCATACTATTCGAATTGACTTCGTATATACTGTAGTGGAATTGGGCACGTTCATTTTAAAAACAACCTTTGAATCTTATACACTGAGTCCTCGTGTTATTTGGACTAGTTTGGATGTACAATTTCAAGACGAAAACTATTCTCTATTTGAGAACATGAAATCATCTGAAAATCATCAAATACGATCTCTCTATCGTTTTGTGGCAACCTCTTCAAATTGTTTCAAATTCAATTTGTTTTGTTCATTCTCGTGACTTCACTGTTCTTTGTGAAAAATTTCAATAGCTAAACCTAACTGTGAATTTTTCACATCCAAAGTAATCATTTGAAAGTCATCATCCGTACTGAAAACTGTCCAATATATGATTAATTATTTCCAGGTGGAAGCGGTAGCAGAGCTTTTGGATCGAGCCACAAGAGTTCCAGCTCTTCGCTCAATCTCCGGAGAGGCCACAAACAAAGAATGTACGAGGAAGAAGAAGAAGACAAACCAGACAACGAAGTTCCTGAACCTAAAAAGTCGAAACCAAAAAACAAGGGTCCATGCGAACCATTATCCAGCGAACCTTTCGTCAACGTTGAGGTGGTCAAATTTGGAAGAGATCCTAACGTCAGTTTCAGCGCCGGAACAGTTGTCAAGATGGCTTGCGGAAAGGGGTACGGCCTGAATATGCCAGAAAACAAGACGGCAAAGTGCGTCCGAGGGAAGTGGAGACCTACTAAGCCGATGTGCCTCATTTGTAGGTTGATGCATGATGATTTTTATGTTCGGGTCAGTCAGTTAGTGAGATGGGAAGGAAGGAATTTGAACTGATTTACTTTTGGAGTCAGTGACTGTGACAACTTCAGTACGACGCTTCACCGATGAAATAAATCATATTTAACGTTTTCAGATAATGAGCTACCCCACACCTGACACCATTGCAATAGGCAGACTTGAAAAGTCAATCTCTCTAAATTTTTGAAGGATACTAGATGTTGGGGTCGAACGAAGTTCGATAGCACGTGTGATAGCACCGTCAAAATTTCTATTATTTATTCAAAACTGGTTTTTGTTTGGAAATCGGAATAAAAATGTTGGGTCCAAATTCTTTCACATGGCGTTACATGTCTGACAGACTGCGAATAGCCATATTGGTCCTCAGGTAACTCGGGGAGCTATTAACATTGCCTACCCAGAACAAAATATTAATGACAAGAGCAGACGATGGCGCTGACACCAAAAATAAAATGCGGTTTTGATAGAAGAGCTCTATTTCACAATCTGACCGACCCAGTAATCCCCTGTACGTACCCATTTCCAACAAATTTCACCTATTTCAGTACCTTGTTTCGTTCCTGTCACTCCAAACGGTGTTTATACTTTATCTAAGACCGACACTGATACACTGATCGATCCCGACCAACCCCTTAATGAAACCGTAGATATAGCGAATGGGCAAGTGGTTGTGTTTTCTTGTGAAGACGGTTACGAGGTACAAGGTCCTAGTAACCTCAGGTGTTGGCATGGAGACTGGGCAGTGACTAGTTTTCCAGAATGTGCTCCAGGTACGTTAGAACAGCTTTGCCGCTGCTTGGGCCTTAAAAACGCCGTTTGCGAAATGACTGATTTGACGACATTTGGCCTTTTTCAACGTACCAATTTCATGTTTTGTCTATATGATGAAAAAATTCATCTAAATAGTATTTGAACCACAATTCATCCAGATCAAAAGACATTTTTCCATATTCATGAAGTAAATTTCATGAATAACTTCACGAATAACTATAAATAACTTCATGAAGTAAATTTCATGAATATTGTATAATAACTGTTTAATACAATACGAAATTTAAGCAAATGTTTCATGTTCAAATCATAAGAAAACTTATCAAACAGGCTGCGTTGACGTGTTCAACTTTTTTGTTTTATTGTCTTACAAACCATGCAGTTCATTCCAAAGTACAAAACACTATAAAACGATCACTTAAGAACACTTGGATCTGTAATTCAACAAAGAAACATTAATCTAGAAATATAATTTCTCAATAAGGTAGGTACATTAAAAAAACGATAGAGAAGAAGTTGCAATACACAAAATCAATATTGTTTATAAAGCAGTGTCTTATCTAAACTGTTGAGTTGTCAATAAATTCAGAAACATGCCAATCAAACTAACAACATTCTTCTATTTTTGCTGAATTGATAGGACATCTTGTATGTTGAAGCTCGTATTTTTCTACTGCACTTTTTTCATCATATAAGCCACAGCTTCATAATTTATAGTTCATAGTCCTATTCTTGAGCTTTCTATTCACACAATGATTTTATACTAATAATGATGTGAAATTTAGTATAATCGCAAGAGAGATAATTGTTCAGAAAAGAAGGAAGAGAATAACAATTAAACAAGATTCCTTCTAACAAGTGTACTTTTTTTCTTGATGGGCATTTCAACAAAAATGTATCTACTCCCAATTAGACAGTGGCTGAACGATAAATTTTCCTGGCAGATGTATTGGTTGAAGAGGAGCAATAGAATGGCCATCACGATCACCCGACTCATAGCCTCCGAATTTTTTTATCGGGACATCTGAAACCAATTGTTTATGAAATATAGTCTCGAAATTTGTGATATTTAAAGTGAAAAATTGCAGTTGCCTGTAAAGAACCTCGGGCAGATGTTAGGGTAGATTTCATCGCAGTTTGAAAAATCGTGGGTGAAATTTCGAATATTTGAAAGGATAAATTGCTTTTTGACAATGTTTTACGATGATACTCAAAAATCTTCACAGTTTCATTCGATTTTTGCAAAAGTAGTGGAAAGTTGCAGTATGGTTTTTTCACCAGAGGGTAGGTGTAATTTGATGAAAAACTAGCTCACAAAATGTATCTCTCAAAAATGAATGTTTCGTATTTTTGCATATTTTTAGATTTTCTATAGGCGCCGATATATAGAGGCTGATACGTTTTCAAATTGACACCCTGTATAGTGTTTCATTCAGGAAAACAAAGTACGGCCATAATTTCGGTACAACCGGAACCTATTTTCCTGAAGATTTTTATCTAGACTTTTCGCATTATCAACACACACGAACAGATTTTTCTATAAAATTAGTCTATACGTCCATCATTAGTTTTCTCTGTGTATTGTGACGTTTTATAAATGGAGAGCAAAGAAATTATGCAGTGAGACTTCAAGATATCAAATTATCTAGAAGTACAATTCGTTCAGGTCAGTTCCAAATTACTTACACTGTAGGTTAATGTACTGACACCTATTATTATTAAATATCTACTCCCCTGGCTAATACCACGAAGGGCATTGGATTATATCTGACAGGTGTCAGTGCAGGATTCCTTACTGAAGTTATTCCTGCATATAGTGTTGGCAATACAACTGCCGCAATCGATTTTCAAGTATCAGAAGACACTTGAAGACCGGTATCGGGCTGTTTGGCCACTCGTCAGTGCAAGGTAGTGTCTATCATCAACATAAAGTCGATGATTTCCGATAATTGAAGAACGAATTCCTTCAGAGTGTCATTTCGCGAACGACAAACAACATGTTTGCCATCGCCTCATCTGCCTGTGAACGAGGAAACCAACCGCATATCCGAAATTTGCCCAATTCCTCATATAAGGAAAAAAACTTCACGAATTGAGTGGGCCCACTTGGAGCCTGGCTGTAAATCAAATTATGCTGTTGGTTACCTTGTTCACAGGCAGATGGGGCGATGACGAACATTTTGTTTGTCGTTCGCACTCCAGCCTAGTTCGAGAAATGATACACTGATGGAATTCAATTTTCAATTATCGGAAATCATCGACTTTATTTTGACTGACGAGTGGCCGAACAGCCTGAAACCGGTCTGCAAGTGTGTTTCAATTATTGAAAATCGATTCCGGCAGTAACTTCAGTAAAGAGTCCTGCACTGACACCTGTCAAATATAATCCAACGCCCTTCGTGGTATTAGCCTGGGAGGTAGTTGTTTTCTGATAGATGTCAGTCCATTAACTTACAGTGTAGGTAGTTTGAGACTGGCCTGAACAAATTATAATTTTGAATAATTTGATTTACAGCCAGTCTCCAAGTATTTGATTTACAGCCAAGTGAACTTCGAGATATAACCTTCTTATGATGTTTGCTGTAGTAGCAAATGGAACGAATGGTACTACAAGTTCCAATCGACCATGGCTAAAAAGACTCACCAGTAAGGACTCTTTCACATAGGAAGCTTAACGTCTCTCGCTCCTAAACGGAAGCGTTTATCACTTCTACTTACCGCCCATTCATACCGGGAGCCGACAGAATCGCCAACGATCAAGAATATTTTGTATACATCCAATCAATCAAAAACGCGATGAAGCAGAAGTTTTTGCCACGGTTCACCCAGAACTTGGACGGGATGAGAAAAAGTTCTTAATTGTTTTCGAGTGTCGTCTGCTTCTTCGATGAGCTCCCAGACAAGATGAAGAATAGTATTCAGCTTGAAGATACTAACATGAGGATCTGCATCCTTCCCGACTGGCTGCAACGTCAGATCGGTTGCAGACAGCAACAATAGCTCCACATCGTAATCTGCCATAATGAGAAGTTTGAAGCGTCAACTAGAGCAGAGAGAAAGAGCCGTTTTCTCTGCTGTTGTGAAACCCCCACCATTCATACTTTTACATAATGAGGAGGAGACTTGGCGGCTCCCGCTCTACGTCTGGAAGCTCCATTATACTCGTTGCATTTTGGCGCTAAGAGCCTTCCCCTCTCTGAGGAGCGAAAGACGTGAATCTCTCCAAGGGGAAGAGGCCTAAGGATTTCGTTTTCTCTGATAGCATATGAACTGTCATTATATTTCTCCCCTACTGTCAATATTTCGACGAGTATGATTCACTAAAGTTTCTTTTTCAGCTCCTTGCTTGCTCCCTAAGATCCCCAATGGGCAGTACATGTCGGGATACAGAGCCGGACTTACTATAGCTAATGGATCGAGCGTCACTTTTCAGTGCGAAGGGGAGATCGGTCAGTCAAACGGTGAAAGTGTACAGTGTCTTCTTGGGAACCTGGAACCGAGTCATCCTAGTTGCCAGTTCAATCCAGGGATTTCCGGTAATACGGATGGAGAAACTCATTACTTAGGTGGTAGTGATATAGTGAAAGGTGGAGAAATAACTATAATACAGTATGGGAATTCGGGTGGTAAGCCTTGTGGACCGCCAGCAAAGTGAGTAAAAACTTCCAGCTCTCCCATTTCTGTTTCTTGGCAATCCATTTGAAAGAAAATATTGTAAATAATGGGGTGATTTTATCAGTGTTTATCTGTTTATCTAATTATACCAACAACGTTCATCTGATGTAGAACATCGGGGCGATTTTAGTGGAGGGAAACGAAAGCTTAAAAATATTTTGGAAGCAAGTACTCTTCTAACAAAGGTATAGGATTTGAGGAACTGTTCACTTTGTATTTCACGTACTATATTGCACTCTCCAAAACCTCTCACAACAGGGTACATTTTTACAGTATATTCCAGAAAACCCTTTGAGACGAAATTATTTTATTTACTCATACTCAAAACTGTTTTTTTTTCTCATAGATAGATAGATAGATAGATGAAACCTCCAAATAAGCTTGTAGAATTGAATCAATATAATTGTTTGATATCAGGATACCCATTTCAGTTCTCTGAGGTTAATGATTTGTTTCTGAATTGAACAATTTGTAATATTAAAACAAATGCGAAAGGATATGACGAATTAAACTTGAGATTTGCTGCCCTTATATTATTCAATATATAATTGATGAATAGTGTTTTTCCTGATAATAAACAAAATGAGCCAAGTTTTCTTACTTATACGAAGAATTGCGGTTGGTTACCTCGTTCACGGGCAGACGGGGCGTTGATAAACATGTTGTTTATCGTTCGCTGGTCTGATGAAAGATTTATAAGTATGTAGGAGAGTTTCACTATCGCACCTCTCGAAATTGCCTCTCAGTGCTTTTAGCAGGTTTGCTCTCTTCCGGACTCTGTCCAGAGTTTCTCTCAGGTCGACCTCCCAGTTGAGGGTCCTCGTGAAAGTGACCCCCAAGTAGGACACCAAGACCTGGAGTATGAGGTTTTCTCCTAAGAGTCTGAGGTTCAACTTATTGGGATTAAGTTTAGGGCAGTGGTGTACATTCACTCGCCCTACTCTACAGAGATCTCAGAAACTACGTATTGATGGTGCAGTTCAAGAAAAAAGCAATTGCTGAATTTTAATTCATAAGATTCATTGTCCTGGACACTGAATTTTATCCTATGTTATGTCAACGTCGCTAAAAATAAACTGTGATTTAAGAAACACATTAATCTTTCTCTGTACGACCCTGATATACGTCACGTCCTTCTGGATGTTACCGGATGTTCCCGCATGATCGCAAGGATAACATAACTGCAATATCCTTGTTTGTCGTAAATCAATTATTCTTTGAAGTTAATGGTCGCGAACGCGTCAAAACCCACTAATCCGAGAAATGCACGCATCGATTCTGAATTGTATGAAGAAATACTATCTTGGCAACTGTAATTATAATACATGTTGAAAGAAACACATGATAGATCGCAATAGTCTCTATTAAATACAGTAATTAGACTTGCTGATCATACCGATAAATTAGCTAATAGAAAGACCGTTCATAAAAAGAGGAAACGAACAGTTCCGAGTCGTTTGGTTCGTTAATGGATTATTTTTGATTCAATTCGAATGATTATTGGGTCGTGAGTCGCGATCAGTTTTCCTAAAAATTGATAATGTCGTTTCCAACAAAGAGTGGTATTATTCAAAATTTCAAAGTCGTCTTTCTTTACAATCCCGTTCTTCATATTTAGAATTCCGTGAGTTTAATACAGGGTATTTCCTTATTAACTTGATTGATGGATGGCCCTTGCTATGAAAGTAAGAATGTGCCATTTGTAACCGGTTTTATTGGTTTGTTCTTCAGTTGAAATAGCGGAAAAAGATAACAACTCTGCAATTCCGGATGATGTATCTCATAAATTACAATTTCATTGGATTTTTCATATACATTCTAATCGGCTATAAATGGGTTCCGTGAATTAATGAATAACCTAGTAACTGTATCTTGGTCTACCTATGGCCTCTTCCTAAGAAAAATTTGACCTCACTAAATGTCTCAAATTATTGACAAAACAAAAAACAATTTTGAAATATTTTCTCTGTCTTCGCAACTTTCAAGTGTCAGTTCACTTCTAGTTATTTTCGACTAGTGCGCATGTCAAATAATGACATGGATTGCCCTTTCGAAAGGGTAGATACTTATAATTGTGAATGCAGGAGGAGAAAATGGATTTTTGAAAAATTCATATCTAAAATTCAAATCCAACACAAAATCGGGCGACTGTCATAGCGAAATGAATTACGACATTTACAAAAATTGGTTGCGGCGAGAACTGTATTCTAAAGCCACTCTAAAACCCAAATAGGCGCACCAAGTCGCACGGTAGATTTCAATTTCTATCCTGATACGTTCTCTGTCAGTAGTGTACGTGGACGGTGATATGTTACAAGTCGCTTCCTAGATTTGACAAGCTCTGATTATAAAGCAGTCAACCATGATTTAAGTAATTGTTTCAGCATAATTAATCTCTTTTAAGGCCTAAGCCACTCTGAAGATTAAGTAGAATAGCCACAGCTAGACTTCGTCACTAGTCTCATTATCTATTTATTCACTATTTGTTATTTACCATCAGTAAAATACGAGTTATTGATATTATTATTGTGCCAATACCTTCGAAAAGTTACTTGCTTAATGCACATTCTACAATTTTGGTATTATTTATTAGAACTTCTGACCTCTCATTATTATTACCTATGTTATCATCATTTACAGATTTTACTTTTCAAACTCTTCTTGCAAATCCTTCGGGGTTCATGATGTGCTTCACAACCGACTGAATTCTTTTTTGAAGATATGCTTCGATGGATAGTGGAGTCGATTATACAATTTTTTTCAAGTAACCCGAGTGGAAAAAATCCAATTCAAATCTTGACATTTTGATGACCAGTGAATCGGAAATTAATATAAGTATAACCCATTCCAGTCTTTGAATTATCTTGGTCTCAGCTTATAAAGAGAAAGGGTTCAGGACTCCTGACGAGTTGATAGAACTCCAAGCTCAAAAGAGAACTGCTTTTCTGTTGTTATCAACCTCCATATTATGATATTGCAACTTTTGAAATTGGATAAAACGAGTTTTGTTCACTATACCTGTCTTGTCAACAAGAACAAGATCTTGGCTGCTGAACTACTCAAGTACCTTGCCTTAAAAATAGTTCGAAGGGCGGACACTCTGAGGAAATGATAGATTTTCTATTCCTGTTCATCGTTCTTATCAAATGACTGACATGCGTTATAAATCTCATGTCCCTATCTAACCAGAGACCTAAGTTTTTGCATTCCCTGACAATAAGCTTTAACTTCTGTGAATCATCGTTAATAATATCAATTTTCTGCAAATGACTTCAGTTGGAAAACTTATATACATCTGCATATTGATGTATGGAACAGTTCTCAACAATATTGGTAAACTGAAAAGCTGAGTGGACCAGGCATCGAACCTTGGGGTTTTCTGTAGCGTCTCAGTAAATGGCTAGAAATATTATCAGTTAGAAGAACATATTGTGATTGATTTTTCAGGTAATTATCAACTAAAAATAATGAAATATTATCAAAACAAAAGTATTCCAATTATTTACATAGAATCGTAGTATCTAGAGTGTCGGTAGTTTTACTATAATCAAGTAACAGTAAGCATGAGATTTGTCCTAGATCCGTAGCATGAAATAAATCATCTGTGATATTTGATATTGCTACTGCAATACTTTGCCGATTCCTGAAGCCAAATTCAGTAAATCAGTGTGAAAGCAGCCACGAGTTCTAGCCATGGATTTGTCGAAGCGTCGCGCGGGACCCCATAATCAGCGGC
>WOGQ01003537.1:0-11472 GCA_015342025.1 Leptinotarsa tumamoca
TCCTAACAATCTTTGTATATCCAATTTAATTTTTGGCTGTGGCATGTTAGTAAGATCTTTTATTTTTTCATCATTTGGTGCTAACCCACCTTTTGAAATTCTATGTCCCATATATGTAACAGACTCTTTGCCGAAGTGGCATTTATCTAGATTGAATCGAACACCAGATTGTTTAGTTACTTGCATTACTTGTTCAAGTCTACTATCATTATCTGATTTAGTCTCACCCCACACGATCAAATCATCGATATAAACTTCCACCTACTCAATATTAAATATTGATTCAAACCGATCCTGGAGAACCTCAGTGGCTGATTTTATTCCATAGGGTATATAATCTCAGGAATTTGTATCATCCGAAAGGTGTGCCAAAGGTGCACAAATCAGTACTTTTCTCATCTAATACTATCTGGTGAAACCCGCTTGTGGCATCAAGTGTGCTAAAATAACTAGCCCCAACTAACTAACTGACTATTGTCGGTATTTGACAATATTCCCTCTTTATCACAGAATTTAGATCCTTTGGGTCCAGGCATATACGTAAACTTTCATTTGGTTTTTTAACCAAGACTAGCGCATTTACCCAATCAGATGTACCATCAACTTTTTTAATTATTTTTAATTTAACTAACTCTTGTAGACTTTGCTTTTGTTTATCGTGCAATGGTAAAGGCACTTTACGTGCGGGATGTACAACAGACTTAGCATTTTTTCAATTTCTATGTGATATTTTTTCTTCAATTGCCCAATTCCTGAAAATATTTCTGTATAACGTTTCACTAATTGTGAATATTCTTGTTCAGTTACCAAGTCAATTTTCTTAACTGAATTCAATTGCTGACAAGATGGTAGCCCTAAAATAGTCTGAGTATCACTGTCAACTACAAAAAACTCTATTTTATACAGTTCATCATTTTTTTGACATTCTAATTTACATTTACCTACTACCGATAGTGAACTAGTATATGATTTCAACTTTGAGTTTGTCCCTTTTATCAACTTCAAAGGTAAACCTAACTCTTCATAATTTCTTAGTGGAAGTACATTTACTATCCCCGGTATCTATTTTGAAAGATTCAAACTTATTGTTTATTTTAATTTGTGTAGTCCAAACCTGTTTGTATTTTCCATTGATAGAGTGAATTGAGCCTACGAACATATAGTCTTCTACTACATCTACATTATTTGACTCATCTACTACTACATTAACTTTTTTGGATTTTTTCTTGCACATTTTAGCAAAATGATTTTTGTTGTGACAACTTACACAAATCTTGCCAAAGGCTGGGCACTCATTTAAATCAGGTGCCCTCCCACATTTTGTGCAAGAAACAATCTTTTTGATACCTGCCTTATTTGAACTGTAGTTATTACACTTTCCACCGAAATTGCCTCTTTGAAAGTCTCTGTTGTTCTTTTTTACTGCTTCAACAGCAGCACCAACGCCTCCTGACGCAGTGCTCTTCATTGTCTCACTTCGTTCCTTGGACTTTTCAATAGACCTGCATATCTTAATGGTTTTTTCCAAGGAAATGGACCCATCTTCCAGCAGCCTCTGCCTAATGTCTTCATCGCTGACTCCCACAGTAATCATGGGTTTCACCATCAAGTTTTCTTAATCTCCCAACTTGCATTTCTTTGCCTGTTTCATCAACGTGGTGATAAATTGATCTAGGGTTTGTCCTTGTTTCTGACGTAGTGTTATGAAGCTGAATATTTCGAAAACCAAGTTTTCTTTAGGTAGAAAAAAGGCTTCGAAATTATCTAGCAAGACCTGCAGCTTGTCTTTCTCTTCATCCGTGAAAGTGAAGGTTTCCTGAATTTTGAACCCTTCTTCGCCGATAAGATGAAGCATCTGTGCACATTGGATTTGCTCCGTCTTTTTATTTAGTTCCGAAGCTATAATATAATTTTGAAAATGACGCTTTCAGAACCTCCAATTCTCAGCGAGACTTCCCTCCATATTCACTGGAGCTATTGCAGCGTGTGCTTCACTCATTTTCAATTACTCGACGTTTAGTATGTTCAGTTAACAGCTATGAACTTTTTTCCTTCTTGCGTGAGGCTTTATTTTTTTTTCACCTTTGTCTGCATTCTTATTTAATTAATTGACTGCGCCATGTCAAGTAAACAAAGGTAAGTTTCATACTGTTTTATTTCAGTGTTGCCAACTTATCATAAATACACATTAGCAACTCATTCAGAAGTCCAGTCATAGATAAATGGAAGTTCATTTTCAACCAATTATGAAATATTGTATTCAAACCCGACTTAATTTTGTCAGTTACAATTTTTTTGGGTGGGCTGCATGCGCTTGAAGATGCTGATTGGTTGGTACTATCGCAACAGTTTTGCTAACATCAAAAACACCCAGCCTTTGGGTCATGTTTCCAAATAATTCGAGTTTCAGTTGCTTGTGGTCACTACAAAATGGATCTCGCTTGCTTAATGGCTGAAAATTTCAGCCATTCTAGAAAACAACTCGCCAAAAGATATGTAATATATGAAACCTTAATGAAAGGGCCCTTCATATAACGATTTCTTCGATTTAATGCATTTTTCGCAATCCCATAGCCCGTAAGACGAATTTCAATCATTTCAAGATACAAATAGAAAGTACCTATTATTTATCTGAATTTAACGAATTTTTTTAATTTATAATCTTAACTTAATGGTGGATAGCTTATTGTAATATTCAAAAAGTAAAAGGTTGCCTAGAGCTATTAGCCGCTTTTTATCGACTGAAAAGCTTCACAAAAGATCATTTCAATCGTCATATCTTACTACTTGTAGAAAACACTACAGCTGTATCCTATATTAATAGAATGAGGGGTGGAAAATATAGACATTTGAATGAATTAACTAAAAAGATATGGCAATGGTGTGAGCAAAAACAAATAATGATCTATGCGTCTTATATTAGTTTTGAAGAAAATCATAAGGTGGATGGAGAATCAAGACTACAAAACTTTGAAACAGAGTATTGTCTGAACCCGGAGGCATTTCAAAAGCTTACACGGAAATTTGGGAGCCCTGAAATCGATTTATTTGCTACTCATTTGAATACAAAATTCATTCCTTGGCGTCCCGTACAGCATAGGAGTTGATGCTTTTACAGTCTCATGGAAAAATTTGATAGCATATATATTTTCACCTTTGTCACTGATTCCAGTTCTCAGGAAATTAGAGAACGATAATGCAGAACTCATTGTAGTTTTTCCAATGTGGAAATCACAACCATGGTTTCCCAAACTAGAATCTATGATTGTTTCTGACATTTTCATATTTGAGCAAGAACCCTCAGTACTTATGTCGGCAGCTTATCCTGGGAACAGCCATTTTATCAGGGAAGCCTTCAGCAGAAAGCAGATTCCTACATCAGTAATAGACACCATGAGAGTGCCATCGTGTCATAATACTCAAAAACAATACAACTCAACTTAGATTAAGTGGTGGAAATTCTGCAAGGGTGACAAAAATATCATATTCCACTCAAAAACTGAAAATAACTTAGAATTTATGAATAGCGAACTGGAAAATTGGGCAAAATATTATTTCATAAATACCAGCAGATCGGCTCTAAATCTAATTTCGGAAGCTGGAAAATGTAGTAAAATGGACAGATTTCTGAAAGGAATATTTAGAATTAAACCGACATTCCCCAGATACAAGGAAATATGGGATCCTGAACCAGTTCTGGAGCACATAAGTAGTCTATTTTCAAGAGTCCTTGGATCTAAGAAAGGTAACGTTGAGATTAACACTTCTTTTGACCTTAGCATTTGCGCAAAAAATCCAGACATTAAGCACTATTCGTTTATTGAATATTCCCATTGTAAAAGATAGATTTAAAATTCGTATAACACACATCCCTAGAACTTTCAAGCCTAAAAATACACAACCAAGGCGACAAATTCCATTTTTCAGGGAAAAACCGGAACTATGTCTGGCCTCCACCATCTTATACTATACTGAGAAAACAAAAAGTCTTCGAAAAGAAACTAATGAGTATTTTATTTTGACAATTAAAAAACCTCACCACCCTGCCACTTCGCAAACTCTGAGCAGATGGATAAAAGAGGGTTTGCGACAAAGTGGCGTGGATTCTGCCATTTTTAAAAGAACACAGCACGAGACACGCTGCTTCATCAGCGGCGAATAGATCCGGGATGAACATAGAACATATTCTTTCGGTTTCAGGTTGGTCTACGAGGTCAGATACCTTTAATAAATTATCCAACAGACCTTTGTTTTCAAACGCGAATTATCTAAAAAATAATTGAATTTATCCTCTATTATTGAAATATTGTATTATATCACATTGTACTTTTCTTTTGTTTTTGCTGTAAATGATTACATTTTGTGGAATTCGAATATACACTATTACTCTTAATGTTACATCACATATAAATTTTTCTCTACTCAGCGAAAAAAAATTTTATAAAATGATGTCATGTGGACATTCATTACCTGAAACCTAAAAATCGCCTTAGAATCTTTAAACATCTACAAGGTGGTAAATCTATTTGGATTTGACCAAATCGACCTATAATTAAGGATTAAACGACTTACGAATGGACTTACATCCCACCCTTTATCGTGAAACAAGAAGATTGGCATTCAGCTCAGGAGTGTATACATGCCGTAGAAGCGATCTACAGCTCACGAAGTATAATGACTCAAACCAGGGCCAAGAAACACGACAAAAAGTTCTAATCTTTCAACTTGCGCATAATAGCTATAGAAATTATCACTACAAGGTGGTAAATCTATTCGGATGTGACCAATCTCGTATATTTTGGATTGAATTTCTTTAGGTAAGTCGTTAAATCCTTGATTGAACTGAAATTCTGAATTATCCAGTAAGAAGTTACCGACATATAACTTGGCATTGTTACAATTGACCATATCACTACTCGGATATCAAAAACATCTATTTCAATTTCCAATGGTCCTCTTTCATTATTAGATACAAACTTTTTCATTTGTCAACCAATTATTTCTGAAACAATTTTGTGAGATGGTGTAGTTTGAGATTTGTACAATAAATGATACCAGAAATGTTACCCTAAATTTATTTTAAAAATGTAAGATATTCTTTTCTAGTTCAGGGAGTTCAAGCGAAATGATGAAACATGGAAATTAAAAGTCTAGTATGCTTGTTATTCATTTATTCGATAACAACAATAAGTTGAGTTATTGGAAAATTTGATGTTGTTTATTCTAATACTCAATCATAATTTCCTTATATCTGAGAGCAGTCAGAATTTTTTTAGCAGCCGAGTTCATTGCACGAAATCTTTGATGAAATGTCTTGTCTTGGGTAGTCCGGAATATAAGCCGCCATTTCACTTCAGCCTTCATCATTTCAGTGATATATCTATTCAATGGGTCCATTAAGGACGACACGTTGAAATACTTTCTGTATGGATTTAATAAATTTTGATGTACTGTCTTGGTTTCGATGATGACTGCCAGTTTGAGAATATTGTATTCAATCAACTCTTCCTCGCCCTTAAACGTATTGTATCTATCTCTGGCAACTTCTCTTTCTCTTATCAAGTATTCTAGATAGTCTGGATAATAAGACAACGGAGCTGTTTTGCCTCTCCTTCTGAACTTTTCATTTCCCTTTTTGATATTAGATAATGCAGATTTTCTGAGACTGTTGCCCATTTTGAAACTAACTTTTGACACTATACTTCACAACAATGTTAATACTCGAGCTCAAGAACATGTATGGCCTTTTGATTGGAGCGCCTTACGTTTATATCTATTTTCTAGTCTTAGTTACCTTCTTACAGGTACATATTATAATGAATAAAATTACCTAAAATTTATATAATTGAAAAGGAAATTTCGATATCCATTACAGTGGCATTTTGTTCAAGTGTGAAATCTAGTCACTAAATTTTACACCAGCTGTTTGAGTAGATAATGACGTGAAGCCAGAAAATCAAAGTCACTCAGATTTATAGAAACTCCAGATTCAATTGTTACTAGAATAGGGGAATATCAAGGGCTCGTATAAATTCGCAAATTTCCCCTCTTAATTTCATAACAGGACAAGATATCAATGTAGGAAAAAAACACTCAAAAAATACCAATTAGGAAAGTGAAATTTTACCTTTTTCATTATATTGTGTAGGAATTCTGTGAATGATATCTGATTCAATTCCATAACGAATGTGTGAAATACGAACCGAATAGAGAAAAATGTTTTTTGTATAACTCAGTATTTATATGAAAGTATTTGTTTCCAAAGTATTTTTCTTTCGTGTAATTCAATGCTTATCTGAAAGTAACTATTTCGAGATGGCTTTTTCTTCCAGTTTGCGTCTGAATGTTACTTCTTTGCATGATCTACACATCTTTGTATATGATTACTTTTTTGATATTGAATGCTTCCTCATTTTCTTTGGAAGATTCCTGCATTTTTTGTATCAAGATGAAGAAGTAGAAAGACAAAACCTTTTTTCTCCAAATTATTCGTAAAGACGTATCATTTTAGTACTTTTTGATATCAAAGATAATAGTGTTGCTTCACTCGTCGCTGAGAAAGCTCTACCAACTTTTTTCAAATGTAAAGGGGGTCTCGTGATACATCGTTTGATAGGTTTGACAATTCTTTCTCCAAAACTTTTCAATTTTTGGAAATCGAATCAGTCATTCCTGAGTAACAGGAAGTTATATTTTCATTTCAAGAATTCAAAATTCATTCCAGTTCATTCCAATAATTGAAAATGAATAACCTGTTAGACAACTTGATATGACGCTTCTAAATTTTTTGTGGAAATTCGTGAAATGTTACACAGCCGCAATCTATAGCAGGAATCATTTTCAAGTGACTACTGTACAAGCGAACATAATTGAGTCAGCTGAAAAGTGGAAAATAAGCATTTATTATTGTTGCATGATTTGATAAAATTATTCATAAGACTTTTTTATAGCTGTATGTATTCGGTGAGTACCAAAAATATGGAACACTAGCAATAATAGTTATTGGATTTTAATTTTAATTAAACACCCAAAACTACGTTTGGATTTTGATTAGGTTTTTCAATATTTTCTGTGATACACAAATGTATCACATGCCTGCACAGCTTACTTGATTGAATCAGGTAAACCTGAGCTATTTTTAATTTACGCGGGAAAAGAAGATGAAATCATGATTCGATTCGATGTAGTAGCGCTTTCATTAGGTACTTCATTACCTGAAAAGTATGAATCAACGATATAGCCCTTGGGTTTTTTATAACAACTTGAACTTCAGACTTCTAGGAGAAGCCCTCCCGCTCCAAGACTTGGTGACCTACTTGAAGATTACCTTTACGAGAAACCTCAACTGGGAAGCCGATCTGAGAGATACCTTCGACAGAGTCAGGAAAATAGCAAACCTCATTCGAAATGAGCTGAAGTATTTTGTTTGTTGAATTTCAGTGATACATGAATTAAATTGATTGTTGATAATTTTTACTCGGCGCTGACGTCGGGCGTATTTTTGTGGAACTACTCAACTGCATTATGTATGACTTTAGTCATAGTACGGTAATAATCCGTTCGACCGCAGCGACGAATAAAAATTATCAATAGTCAATTTAATTCATGTATCCAGGTCCGTCGACATGGGGGGATGGAGGAGAGCCCCCCTGCTTTTTCGACTTGGGAAAAAGTTGGGAAATTTTGGGTCATGAAGATAGAAAAAAATAATAATAAAAAATGAATAAAAATAAAAAAAATTTAAATGAGAGAAAAGAAAAGGAGAGGTAAAAAGAAAAAGGAAAGAACCAGGAGAAGGTTAGGATTTCCCAACATGCATAACTTGAAGAGAATTCTGAGTTGTTTGAAATCTTCAAAAAAGTTTAATTTCTCCCAAGTAAGAAAACAGTCCTGAACAGTCCACAAATTTTGAAGTGACAATTTTACAAAATTTCCAACTTTTCGCTGTTTTTCCGACTGGGAAAAGTTGGGAAATTTCGAGCCGTGAAGATAGAAAAAATGATAGTGGAAAACAATAAGCACAATATTATTTAAGTGTTGTTTCCTTTCATTTGTATTGAATATTCCTGTACATGTGGTTCAAAGTAGAATAATTCCCATTATTATTTTCATAATGACCAAAATTTATTTTTGTTTGTGCATACCCTAACGGGCATAAACATTCAGCCAATCTTTGGATAGCTAAGTAAGGAAATTAATATATTATAGTAGTAACTAATCCCTCGGCTTTCATTCCTTCGAAAGTTGGGAAATTTTGCTGGTGGAGTTGGGAAAATTTGGATTCCCTCCCCCCCTGGTTTTTCTTTTCGCTACGGCCGTTCTCCGTTAATCTACATCCAGTGAGCCACCGCTCATATTTTCAGGGACTTTATGTCTATTGACAATTCAAAAAGATCAACTTGTGAACTAAACTATTTTGGGGATCGATCTTTGATTTAATTCATACCAAAAACCAACCATTTTTCCAAATTTAAATAAACTATAAAAAACCGATACTTCGGAGCTGGGCTACATGTATATAGCTTCAGCTTGAGAATATTTTTGAATTCGCCTCATCTTCTCCAACAAATACTGGAAGTACAAGCGAAACTTTCAAACTTGAGCACGAAAGCACAAAAAATCTTCTCACCAACTTCTTCTTTAGATGATAAAATTGTATATTTCATGTACTATTTACCTTTCTACAAATAGAACGCGGTTCGTTGATTAATGATGTAGAATGGATTGGGGATCTGAGCTACAACCAGCCGAGAGCCAACCTGCGTAAGAAACGTATAGAAACCGGGAGTAAGTTCTTACATGTGGTCGTTAGCTGTGGCTCTAGAATTTCGTGTCTGTCCAACATGTGAAGACCTGTGTATAGTTATCAAAGATGTATAGTTGCCTTTTAGGTTACGTCTCTACGTGTTTGCTGATCAGTTGCTTGAGTGTCTGTTCCTGTCCGCCTAGAAACGTCTACGAATATGTGTATGTTTCGTCTTTTTCTCCTGAACCCACACATTCCGATTATTCCTTCGAAGAACATGCCGAATATTTTCAACTCCTCATTCATATATTTTCGAACTATATTGTTGATTTGGAAAAAATGTACTTCCTTCAATGATAGAAAATCATAAATTCACTTTTTTAGACGTTCCTTGATGAATGTTAGTGGTTCGAAACACGATACGAAATAGTTACTGCACATTTCGATTGTTACAATCTAAAATTTTCTTCCGATGATGACTGACATCTCCCTTAAGATTATAGACTAGTTATGGGTCCAAATTCAACGAAAAGTTTTCACTTATACTGAAAGGAAGTGGACACTAACCTCAAAAGCAAATGATAGAATACGTTCTCCAGAAGAGGCAATTACACGAGAGCCGACTGAATTGATAGAAAGGAAGGAATACAATAACTTCGAAAAAATTCTTCTTTCGCTATAAAGAGAGGAGCATCACCTACCTACCCCACCTGTTGCAGCTACTGAAGGTTCACCAGAATATGCCGCTCAGACTGATCATCAGTACTAGAAATTCTAAAACCCATAACTGAACAAGATCATTCTTGGAGCATTGAAGCCATTTTATGGAGTTACTTAGGAAAATCGGCGCAGTCCCAGTGAAATATTAACTAATCACCCTCCATATTTGAAGGAACTAATCTCGTTGAAACGCTATTTCATTGAACATTTACTTTCATATAGAAAGCCTCGATGAGAAACTGAACTACATCTAGCAAAATAGATATCTCAAGAAGAAGACATTTCACAAATGGACCAGAAGGCTACAATAGATGGATGAAGAGAAAAAATCATAACCAATGCTATCTATTTCTTTTTTATGTATATGTATAGACTATGGAAAGGAACAAAAGAATCGGATCTCTTGAAACAATATACCTAACAATAACAAGAACTTCAGGAACTACGTTCGAAGGTCCACATTGGCAAAATCAAACTCCCTACACTGTAGGCTGAGACTGGCCTGAACGAATTGTTCCTTTAGATGATTTGATTTATAGCCTGTCTTCAAGTATGCCCACTGACTATACGTGAAAATCTTTTTTTATACGAGGAATTGGGCAATACGGATATGCGGTTGGTTACCTCGTTCACAGGCAGATGGAGGGATGACAAACCTGTTGTTTGTTGTCCGCTTCAGCCTAGTTCGATAAATGATGCTCTGAAGGAATTCGATTTTCAATTATCGGAAATCATGGACTTTATGATGATGATAGACACTACCTTGCACTGTCGAGTGGCCAAACAACCCGAAATATTTGAAAATCTATTGCGACAGTTGTATCGCCAACAGCATATATATAGGAATCACTTCAGTGAAGAATCCTGCATTGACACCTGTCGCATAGAATCCAACGCCCCTCGTGGTATTAGCCAGGGGAGTAGTTGTTTTCTGAAAGGTGTCAGTCCATTAACCTACAGCGTAGGGAGTTGAGACTGACCAGAACGAATTGTTCCTTTAGATGATTTGAAAAACATTGTAGTCTGGAGTCTTGAGGGACAAGTCAGTCATGGAAGTCCATGTATGTAACATTCAAAATGTATTCGATAACGTCATTGTCATAGACAATTAATACTACTCAAGAGTGTTAACGTCATAGGTGACATTTAGATACAAAAATCTACTCGAATTGTGAATAACATATAAAATACAATTTGATTTGATTCTGGTTAAAATCTTCCAGAATAGTATCGATAAGTATTTTTTGTTTTTCACACTTTTTGAGCAGACTAAATTATCACGATAAGTGAGTTTTCAATAACGAAACAAATATGAGTTATGAAGACGATTTGTTCACCGTTTTTCTTTGTTGCTGTAACTGAAATGATCCCTGGAGGATTATTCAAATTATCGTTACACATAGGTTTCTTATATCACGTTTAATAATTAATGAAACAATATCAATCGATACCACAATATACAAATTAGAACACTTGTTCTGTTTGATTTTTGAGATCAAACTAATTCAGTCATCCTACCAGATTACTTTTTTCGTAGTTATCAATTCTGTCAGAGTTACTTGGCGATATCACATCAATTATTGTAAGATTTTTATTTTTGTTTAACGTAAAACTTTCCTCCAGAAATATTAATGCCAATACAAATCAGAAACGAACCTTTCATGACTTTTTATTTTACGAATTTAAAATATATCAGTCAATACATGTCATTCAGTTTTTGTCAACATCCCATAGTCAAACTCTGGCTTTGCTAGAGCATTTGTCAGTATATCAGCTTGCTGTTTGTCTGACGAAATATTTTTTTTTATTTTTATGGAATTTTTAATTATAGAAACATATGAAAAAGTAATACAAATTATGAAATTATGAAACAACAAAAAATTAACTGGCGCTCCGGGGTGACTTGTTTCATTTTAGTGGTGCATTTGCTTTTTCAGCTGCAGGAAAACCCGGAAAAACCTGCAGCACCAAATCATCTGAAGATCTTGATCTGCCAATGTCTTCCA
>WOGQ01003538.1:0-11472 GCA_015342025.1 Leptinotarsa tumamoca
ATTCAAAGAATCCAGTATATTGCTTTGCAGATAGAACACTTGTTTCGTCATTCCATTTGGATTCCAGGACTTCGTCGGCGAATGTACATATTCACCGGCAGCAGGAAGTTGCATATCTTGCTGAGGACCTAAAAGTAATTTTGAGTTGGAGTGGAAATAATGAGGTTTGATTCAATGCCAACACAGGCATTGGTTTTCTCCAAAAAGATAAATGTCTCGGAACCGAATACAGTGAGTGCATTTCTTCAATGTCCCCTACCCCTTTTTATTTTTTGAACGGGTCAACACAAAAAATTGAAATTTGAGATAATGAAATTAATATATGGATACTAGAATATAATGTCAATATCTTCAACTACTACAAAGTGGCGAAACTTTTAATAATTGCCTGAATTCATTGACATTTAACTACATAATATGAGTTGATAAGCTTGAGATCAGTTCAGAAGAGGCTCGAAATGATTGCTTTGAACTTCTTGACATATGAACAGCCTATTTGATATTTCATGCCGAACATTTTCGAACACAGTAACGTCACTATCTCTACAAATATTCATTATTTTCTGTCATGTGTCCAATAATGACGCAGGTTCAGTTTTGTAAACATTTTGCTTCAAATAGCCTCATTAAAAAGTTCAAAGGTGTCAAATCTGGAGAGCAGGCTGGCCATTCTGTAGACCTCGACGGCTAATCTAACGACCGGGAAAAGTAGTATCCAAATAGTTCCTTACTTGTCTGGAGTGATGTGGTGTTGCTCCATCTTGTTGGAATACAAGATCCTTATCGAATTCATTAGTATTCGCTTCGACGATTTCAGTGATGAGAGGATCAACAGTAGTTTCCAGCATATTCCCCTGTTAACTTTCAATCAATTAATAGAGGTCCTTCAATATAGTTTTCCAATATTCCTGCCCAAACTTTAATTTTTTCTTGATATTGGTTATGTGTTTGCCGGAAAACGTGAGGGTTGGTTTCACTCCAATAACGGCATTTTATCTGTGAATATAGCCATTTGAAAAAAATTGTACATTCGTCATTGGAGATAGGTAGAATGCCTTGCAATGGTTTCCATCATGATTTCGCAGAATTCTGTTTTTCGATCAGGGTCATCTTCGTTAATTGGTGTACCATTTTAATTTTGTATGATACCCAGTCCTCTTCAAAAGTCTCCACACAGTAGAAGGCGGCACCTCACAAATATTCGCGACGGAATAAGTAGACTTTTCAGGATTTACTATCATCTCACAAATTATTTGCACGTGCTGTTCTTCCGGAATGGACCGATGACCTGGGAGCTTTTTGTTATGTACACTACCGGCTGTTGTGAATTTGGATACAAGTTTCCTCAAATATTTTCTGCAGATAGGACAATTCGGAAAACGTTCATTAAAATTCCTTTCGCTCTCGTGAAAGTTACGCGTCGCACCGTAAACAAATGTCGCTCAAATTTTTTCTTTCAATGGACGAGAATTGACCATTTTAGAGATTGTTGACGTAGTATCTTCCTACTAGCAAAATAGAAAACTAAATGAGAATATTTCAACTGAACAATGATGTTCATTGTCATACTGACATTTTTTTGTCATTTTTATGAACAACAAATAACTTATCAAGCCTTATCGTGTTGTTGGAATCGCCATATGGCAGATAAAATGAAATATTTCTAGAAATATCGATATTAACGTGTTTTTCTTCGTGAAATTATTAAATTTTTCGCCATTTTATAGTGAGTGAAGATATTGACTTCATATTGTAGGGTTGTAAAGCATGCGTCAGGAGCTTCAAGACCCCCCTTTCCATTTGATATTTTTTCCCAGATGGCGCCTAGTCGCCATCTTGAATGTTTCATCTGTCAATTTCATTTCAAATTAAAGTATTCATGCATTAATTTCATTACGCCAAATTTCAATTTTTTGATAAAAGGAGGAAGGACATTGAAGAAATGCACTGTATAATAATGTCAGGTCAGACAATTCCAATTTCTGCTTCACGCAGTGAATGCGTAATCATTGCATATCGGATCCCTTCATCATTTGTTGGAACACTAAATGAACCATCCCAAAACTTTGCCAAAATTAAACTTTTCCAAATTGGTATATGGATCAACTTGTTCTTCTTCATTTTGGTATTCATCTTTTGATATGATATATGTATTATCAGTGTGTATAAAAACATAGTCTAGCAACTTTTGGGATTCCGCTCTATTGATTATACAGTGACGTCATTCAATTTCTCGCATTCTCTACATCAAAATATCTCAATCTAATAACGGCTA
The DNA here is from genome assembly GCA_015342025.1 of Leptinotarsa tumamoca. NCBI lineage: Eukaryota > Metazoa > Arthropoda > Insecta > Coleoptera > Chrysomelidae > Leptinotarsa > Leptinotarsa tumamoca. The sequence goes on from WOGQ01003538.1 coordinate 2,276, forward strand.
CGCAATTTCGAAGGGTTCTCCATATTAGACTCAAAGTGCAGCCATGTTATATTCTTTCTTATTTTCAGAGGACTCTCATTTCATACTCATATTATGAGAGTGCAAGAAACATTTCTTCAAAATTTTCGCAATTTTCGACTGTCTACCATATCCAAGTCATAATCAAATCAAATCAGTTTTATTTTCAGAGATTTTACAGCATGGGAAAAGTCAATAATTGTAAAATATAGAAATTCACAATACAAATAATTACGTTACACCACTTATTATATTCCACTCATTAAACACTTTCCTTTGACATCCATATTATAGAAGTTATTGTGGTAATTATAAATCAGCCTTTGTAACCATCTTCCACACTGGATTGAAAATGGCGGCACTCAGGTGCATTATACCGAGTGGGTGGAATTCAAAGAGAGTAGGTCAAATTCAACCAGCAAAATTTGTTTACGGACATCTTAACAGGTGAAAGTGATTGAATTCTTGTGAGTAAAGAAAAAAAGTATTGTTTCTGTTTGATACCTGAAGGATGTGATTTCGTAAAAGTCTGTTCAACTGGTGCAAACATAACCAAGAGAGAACTGGAAACTCTTGCGTATAATAAATATAAAACAAGCACTGTTTCCAAACACCATTTAAATTGGTACCTCAATGGTGTTAAACAGACAATACCTGTCTGAATAGTGCTTTATAGCGGATCTATTTCTTTTCTAGTTTGAAGTTTTCGAACCTATTTCTCACTCAATGTATCTCTAGTGAATACAAATGAATATTTTCGAATCATTTTTCACCTACCTGCTTATATTTGGTTCTATAGAAATGTTTTTATGCCAGATGAAACGTATTAGGTTTGAGAAAGACCTAACAGTTTTCTGAAAGCCCTTCTGAAGTCCATATTGAAAATGGTATATATGACGGGATTGAGTCCTGAGTTGATATAACCCAACCAAGTGATAACATTCGTTAATGCTCTTGAAGGACAACATGACGGACAGAACGGAATTATCACGTACATAAGGAAAAAGGGTAACCAGCATACGACAAAAACACCCATAATGATACCAAGCGTTCTTGCTGCTCGTCTCTCTTTAGAAAGTGATATTCTCTGTTTTTCCTCTATGAACTGATATACAAATCCAGGTTTTTTATTGGGATCACTGAGTACTACTTTTGGACTAGGTTTCGAGTTGGAGATCGTTATGGTAGTGGTTGAACTACAAATTCCCTTATTCTCACATTTTGAGGGATTCGAGTCTTTCCTTTGAGAGCAGGATGAGTTGTCTCCAAAGTCAGTTAGAGAATCTTCATGAGTCAATATCGGTTGAAGAGTATTTTTATCAGATTCGTTCGATTTGTCTTTTCTCAAAGATTTATCTCTAGATTTACCATTCGCTTCGAATTCGTTATGATTGGTTTCGCTACTGACGCTTTCACCATCGCGATGATCGTCTTTGTTTTTAATTTTGCTCATATTTTTAGATATGTTAATTTTCGCTGCTTGGGACCTTTCTCTCAGCCTTCGTTTTGTCGCAATGAATATTTCTACATAAACTATTGTCATGATGAATAGAGGTATGAAAAAGGAACCAGAAGATGAATAAATCACATAACCTTGGCGTTTTGTGAGCATACAAATTTGTCTTTCTGCGAATACATCAGATGACGGCCAGTCATTCCACCCAATCAAAGGAGGTGAACTGATCAAAAGTGATAGCACCCATACGCCTGCTATCATAACCAGTACTCGTTTAACTGTCCTTTTTTGAGCATAGTTTATAGGATCTGTTATAGCCCAAAACCTGTCGAGAGCAATTGCACAAAGATTCAAAATGGAGGCAGTGCAGCACAAGACGTCTGATGTGAGCCACATTTTGCAGATATGGATACCTGAAAAAAAAAAACTGTTTTCGTAAACATAATTCAATTCATCGATTATAAATGATAATAAGTACAGTAATACTACAGTAGCAGAAGTAGTATATAGTATGCCAATAGAAAAAATGATATTGTAGGTACGTCATATAGGATTTATCGAATGCAGTTTTCAATTTTCAATTCACTTCATTCAAAGTTCTTATATACACTACTCAAATGTAAGGACTGCGATGCAAAATATAATGGACAGACAAAAATATCTATTGAAATAAGATATGAGAAACACTTAGGACACTTAAAATTTGGAAGACTAGAAAAATCGGCAGTTGCCGTCATATTTTGCAACAAAACCATTCCATCAACTTGAGTTCATTGGAATTAGTTAGACATGTTAACAACAACAGGAATCTATGAGAGTGTAGCAATAAGTAAACGCTGGTGGACCAATACCTGTTAGTATACTGTATAACTTGTTGAAATGAGATTTCAATTATCAGATTTACCTGACTATTACATGAGGACACACTAGTAAATATAACAATATTGTTAAATTCATATAAGACACTCAAGACCCAGGTACCTAGAAGAGGTATCTATGGTATAAATAAGGATAATATTGTACGTATTTTTAGTTTAATTTTCCTCTTAAAATGATCACTTGGTGATCGAAACACGTGTCGAGGTGTTGAAATAACGGATTGGTATCGTGATAAAACTCCAGTAATATGCATTACTACACCAAAAGTTCCAAACGGTGCACCACAAGTATATATTTCTTCTTTACAAAATATCGTAAATTTCCATCAAAAAATTTTTGAATGGTAAAAAACAACAAATTCTGAGAATAGACATAATTTTGGATAGACATCGATTTTGCATTGTGAATTTGATAAAACGACTTGATAAATGAAAACATGTTTCATTTGAATAAATCACGATACCATTTCATAAATGAAGACAAATTTATTGACTAAGCAATTCATTGAGCATGATGAAATATTTTTGAGGAAGAAAGGTTTTGGCTTTCTATTTCTCCGGTTCGATACAAAAAAAATGTGGATATCTTACAAAGAAAGAAGGATATCAATCAATTCCAAAAATTAACTCTGTACAGAGATGTGTAGATCCAGCAAACAAATAACTTTCAGACACAAACTCGAAAAAATAATCCCTTTCGAGACAGCTATTTTCATATAAACATTGAATTACACGAAATACATTTTTTTTCGAAACAAATACTTTCATATGAACGCTGAAATATCACTTCCCTATCCTGAACAATTACCGAATAGATATCTTTTGCAATTTCTCTCATCTGAAAATGAATAATTCATTTTTATATTTCCTGTTGTCCGAAAGGTTCCACTTGAAGCTCAATTTACGATCTTTCAATACTATTATTTCAGTATTCTCAATTTTAGCAAACAGTATTTTACTAGATACACAACGAATTGGGTATAGAACCAGTTGACAAAGCTTATAAAATGTAATATTTCCACTCTTTGATACCTGTGTTTTATACGATAAAAAGGATTCTCGGTTTTTCATAATTTTCTCTTTTGGAACTGACTTTGTAAGAATATCTGCTAGCTGATTTTCTGAAGGGACTTGAAGAACTGAAGGAAACCATTTTTTACACATTCACGTATATAATGATACATTACACCGATATGCTTAGTTCGTTTATGATATTCGGCGTTTTAACTAACTGCATTGCACTCTGATTATCTACAAGAAGCTTGGTAGGAACTTCATTCAAAATGCCAAGTTCTCACAAAAATATTCGATGCCACATCACTTCTTGAGATGCTTCCGAAGCGGCAATGTATTCGAATTCTGTAGTCGATCGTGAAACACATTTTTGAATATGACAAGACCATGTCACGGGAGCTCCAGCTATACTTGTTGAGTACCCGGTTGTTGATTTTCTGGTATCCAAATCACCGGCAAAGTTAGCATCTGAGTAAGCAATCAGCTTTTTTCTTTTCCAACGTATAGTAGTCCTAAATTTTCAGTACCTTTAAGATATCTGAAAATACGCTTGACAGCATTCCAGTGGTCCTTTTTTGGATTAGACATGCATGAATCGACTTACTTGGCTGATAGTAAGTAAATATTATATTTGGGCGTGACACGACTGCCAAAAACGTTCAACAGCCAACAGCCTCTCGATATGGTGCACAGCAATCTTCTTCGTTGGATATATCTTTCGAATAAAATGGTTCATGAGGATCAGCAGGGATAACATTGGGATTACAGTTTTGCATGTTACATTTCTATAGAATTCTGCTTATATAACCTTTCTGACCCAAAAAAAGGTAAATTTTCTTTTTGAGGGTTCATTATTGAAGTGAAGAGTGTCAAAGAAGGAGAGATAAGGTGTAAAGGTGACCTAGTGAATAGATGCTTGTGTTTTTAAATAGTTCATTTTGTGAAAAAGAAGGCTGAAAAGTTGCCCTTTTCTGAACTTTGAAGGGCCGTAACTTTGTAAATAAGGGAGAGCGCCGCTTTTTCCTTTCGGATTCGTAATCTACGCATCAAAATACGTAAGTATACTCAAACATTTTTTCAAAATCGCCGGGTGCCCTCAAAACGATAATTTACCCTTTTATGCAAAGTTTTAATATTTAGTCACAATTAAATTTAAATACATTGGTTCAATTTGAATAGGACAGTGACAGTGATTGAAATTGTGAGAATGATGCATAACTAGGCCCCGAGAGGCAGGCATGAATAAAAAATAATGGCATCTAGATGTTAATTTCATGACTATCAGTTTTATCATTGTTGCGAAGAAGCGTTTTATCGCTGTCAAAATATGTTTTGGTGGTGTAGCCTTCAAACATTTTCATTTCTTTATTGGTTTGAATGAAATAATCGATAAAAACTAGTTCAATTTGTCATTGTCATTTTCCATTAGGGTTGATAAAAAACGTTCACTTAACGGTCAAGATCGAAGAAACGTGTCAAAATTTTGTTTAAAGAAATATTTCTGACCAAAATCATATATCACCCAGCAACTTTATACCTAATTACAAATTTTTGCCTACTTTTCACTGTTTTTTTTACCTGTAACACTGCACCTACTAGAAAGAACAATTATTATTTGCAAAGAAATTCCCAATTCCATTGACACATGATGAATGACAAAATTGTTACAAAATCAAACAAGTATATACTTATAAAATATATCCTTCACATAATAACCCATAATTTGTCAACACCATCGCATACTCAAACATAATCGGACTTTTTTTTCTCATAAAAATCAGCATCAAACAAGACCGACAAGGTCAAACGAACCATAAAACAAACAACACATTATTTGTTTTTTTTCACAGCACTTCCTAAGGTGATTCCCGTTTTTGACGCGCAGACAAGTTGGCGATGTGCTCCCACCCTTCCTTCGTCAAAACAAGTTCTCCACACCAGAGCTTACTCGATTCCAAGCTCGCGTTCAGTCAAAGACGCAATCTAGAGGGTGCTGGATGACGCTGTGGCATTCGGTTTCATCAGAGTTCGCGCGAAAATTTTGAGCATCGGACGTTTGGCGGAGTTTTGTGAGTTGTGGAGGATGTTTTATGAAGTTTAGTGAGGCTCGTTGACAATACAATCAGTGAAAAAAGAAATTTTGGTTTTAATGCTTCTAGTGACTTTCCTCGTGTGAAATGTTTCATTTGACGATTGAAAGTAACGATGGGGTTCAATAATACCTAAGGTTAGTGTTGCTAATGTCAATATTGTTGTTGTCTTCAGTTGGAAGTTATTACAGCATTTAGCATTTATAAGGTTGTTTTCTTTGAAATTTGGGTATAAGAATGATAAAACGTCGAAAGAATAATATTTTTCATAGTTTCATTGGTACACGCATTATAAAGTCTTCTGAATCAGATTTATTTACGTACTCTTCAAATGAAGACGTACCTATGTAAATGAAACACTTAATAAGAACACATCAGTATTTGTTCAAAAGACAAATGAAAAAAAGTAACTCAATTTGCACTAGAAACTTTACTGTTTAGGAACTATTTTCTGGTAAATCTTCTGAACATCGAACCTTATTCGTATTCCTGAAATAATAATGAATTAGTTTATATCTAAGACTAGGTAGTTTATTGAATTAATTTACTAGTTTCAATTCAAGTCAATAATATTGGCAGAAAGATGAGGCACATGGAAATGACAAATCAATGAAAAATTTATGCTGACAACATTTTCAAGTGTTTTATTAACTTTTTTTGCTCATGAAAAATACACCTGAATTCTACGATAAACATTACTGTTTTTTAAGGGGACTCACTAGGTGCCACACGAAAGTGACAAAATTTTAAAATATGTTCTGATTGCACTTTCAAAGTCATTGATATGCAATTATATGAGCTGAAAATCCCAACTGCTTTTTCTATGTCGCTTGTTTTAGATGTACTTTTACCTACATGAATATTTGATAAGCTACAACACGATTTCTGAATATTTTTTGAAGATTTTTCTTCTATAAAGAGAATAATAATAAAATAGTCTTACTCAATGTTGATGAAATAAGTTTCAAGAATACATTTTGAATCTAATAGTGCTTTGGAGCAATAGAACTTATGCACTTAGGTAGCTACCATATTTTTAAGTTCTAATGGAGGTAAAAATGTATATTACTTATTAGATTTCAGTTTCCTTTTTTCCTCATCATTCTTATTTAGTTTTACAAAAAGTTTATTTCGGAAATCTAATAAAAATCAGTGAGTACCTAAAAGAGAATTGAATAATTACGTACATTTTCATTCAAATCTACGGAATATATTCTTGAATCTCCTCTGAATAAATTAACGTGTACTTTGTGTGGTTTACTTAGAGAACAATAATGAAACATACAGTATCATTTTTCCATTCACTCTGACTTTATTGGAGGTATTGCTATTCATACCAACAACTTATTTATTGTATACAATAGAAGTACCGCCTATTGATATTTTCTGCCTCTTAATTCAACTATAATGCAGTCCTACCTACCTATTTGTTGCACAATTGAAAATAGATAATATGGCTATATTATTACCATCCTGGGCGATTTTATTTAATGCGGTATGAACATTTCTCATGGCATAAAAAGTAGGAAGGATCACCCACCTTGCATTTGTCTGAAATTTTGTGTATTTGTTATAAATATTCTGGTTTCCTTGCTCTCAGGACACTTGTTCTTGCGCAAAAACCAGTATTACAATTTTTCTATAACACTAGTATTTTTTTTATAAAATTAAACATTTTCTCATTTAATATTTCTAAACAAATATCAATGATCATGTGGCTATTCTATTAAATTCTGCTATTCTTCCACATGATCATCCCACATGAATTATCATGTGGCAGTGTTATTACCATGCCATGTGCGTGAAGAAGAAATCGCATAAGAGGAGCGTCGTGCTCAGTGTTGTTAGATCTACTGTTTTTGCAGGGGATTTTCTGTTTTTGCTTTCGAGCTACTTTTTTTACTGTTTGAAGAGTTGAAATGTACCAATGATTCAGTTTGCTTTCTATAATAATTATTATACAGTGGAAATCACAATGTATATAGTATGCACCTATAAAATATATTTTTTTTTTGTTGCAATCTATTGTTTTTTGGTACAAAATTTACTGCTGAACATGATTATTTATAAGTAATTTTCCATTCAACGCATTCTTAATAAAATGTATAAATTAATTTGAGAATCTCTTTTTCTAATGGCGATTTGATCTGTTGATGTGAAATATTTTCAGAATCACAATCGTCTTTTATTTAATGATGACCTGAAAATGCATTTAGAAATTTCAGCATTTCACATTATGTGGGTTTCTATCTAGGAATCTACTTTAGCTTTAGTGGGTGGTAAATCACGACGTATTGTAATAAACGCCCACTGACATTTTCGGCATAAGACCATTCAATTATAACAAATTGATAGTCGTTTTTGCAAAATGTACACTTCCACATTTTGATAATTAGTCCAGAAAAATTTAATCTAGGACGGGAGAACCCATTCTATTTTAATTTTAGGATTCTATCCCTTCTTTTTTAAAATAATTTGAGGCTAGCAGAACTATCAAGTTGTTAGAACAAAATCAAAATTCTTCATTTCAGGCGCTTTTATTACTTCACTGATCAATTTTTTGACGGTCATATGGATTGTTACCTCAGCTACAAAACATATGAGATGAAATAATTTGTTTTTATCAAGCGTGAGAAATTTGAACATAATGAAATTTCTGAAATATCGTTTTCTTTCATATTTTTTCAAAACCTGAATTTAATAGTAGATAATTTTCTCAGATAATCTTCTGGATCATTTGTGAATATTTGATTCAAAAATAAGTATACTTACTCATCTAAGTAGTTGATATTCTTGAAAAGTACATTTTCATATTTGAATTCTAATAAGATATGTACTTGATATAGGTTAACCTTCATAGTGCACATTGTTTTTTCAAACTGGAAAGTTTATATATAAATAAATGGAAAATTTCGACGTACCTAATGTCATCTTGTAGAACTAAACACACCAAAAACATATTTCAATGTAGCACAACTTGAGTTTTCAATCTAAATGTACCGAACTCTTCAATTCTCAACTATTATCTACGAAAGAAGTTATGAAAGGAGTTCGAAATGGAAAAGTATTCAATGGTGTAAGAAAGAAGCTTCAAATGGACTTGAATCATAGCAATTTAATCTCATTTTTATTACTGAACTGGCCGAACCCATGATATCTCAGATGAATGACAAACAAAATACTCATTTGGGATGGAGTTCAAAATCTTGGTTAATGGCCAACATGTTTAAATCTGTTTAAAATCTCAACTTTATTTCACTTTAAATACAACAAACACTTCAACTAAATGTCTATCGCCTTACTAGATCACTTCGCGTACCGCACTGTAACCCCCCTAGGAACGACAATTCTCAAAAGTCGAAACTTGTGCGAGCTAAAGACTTACGAGGTCTTACCTTTTAACGTGTGATTCCTAACAATACATCCTGAAATGTGGTAATGAGAAAGTGTTCTTATATTACGTCAAAAAACCTAAACTGAAATTGGTGAATATCGGTTCTTTTCGAATGTCTCCAGAACTAATTGGAATATTCTGAATTTCAAAATATTATTTAAATATGCTCTGAAATAGGCAACTTTTTTAAATTCAACCGACCCTGTATCTCCCATAGTTTATTTATTTTCCCATGCGAGTGGCATTATTAGTGGAAGGAATCACACGTGTTAGGAATCACACGTTAAAAGGTAAGACCTCGTTAGGCCTTAGCTCGCACAAGTTTCTCAACTTCTGAGAGTTGTCGT